>APFE030867222.1:97167-115965 GCA_000404065.3 Pinus taeda
AAGTTTCAATGGCATATTCATTATCTTAGCTTTGTATGTTGACGATATGCTTATTGCAAGCAAAAGCATGGAAGAGATCAACAGGTTAAAGGCTCAACTCTCTAGGACGTTTGATATGAAGGATCTGGAGCAACAAAACATATCTTGGGCATGGAGATACACAGAGACAGGAAAAATGGTAAGCTTTGGTTATCACAGCAGAAGTATGTAGAGAAAGTACTTGAAAAGTTTTCTATGAACAATGTGAAACCTGTTAATGTTCCACTAGCTTCCCATTTTAAGCTTTCTTCGGTTTTGAGTCCTAGAGCTGATGAAGAAAAGCAGTATATTTCTCATGTACCATATGCAAATGTTGTAAGCAACTTAATGTATGCGATGGTATCATGGCAAATCCAGGTAAAGAACATTGGCAAGTAGTGAAATGGGTGCTTCGATATCTAAGAGGCACAAGTGACCATTGCATCATCTTTAATGGTAGTGAAGGATCAGTCTGCAGATATGTAGATGCTGACTACGTAGGTGATTTGGACAAAAGAAGATCTACTACAGGTTATGTTTTTACTCTTGCAGGTGGAGCAATTAGTTGGATGTCAAAGCTTCAAAAAACAGTTGCGTTGTCCACTACCGAAGCCGAATATATAGCTGCTTCAGATGCCAGTAAAGAAGCAATCTGGTTAAAGGGTCTGCTCGATGAAATTGGAAGAACACAGGAGAAAGTGAATGTACTATGTGACAGTCAAAGTGCTATTCACTTGGCTACAAACCCTGCCTATCATAGCAGAACCAAGCACATTGATGTAAGGTATCATTTTCTGAGACATGTGATCGATGGCGGAAAAGTAGCTCTTCAAAAGGTCCATACACGAGATAATTGTGCAGACATATTCACAAAGCCAGTTACAGTAGAGAAGTTGCGGTGGTGTTTAGCTTCTCTTGGCTTGCAGAAAAGATGATGAATGGGCATGGGCAAGGGATTAGGAAAATTGTTGTCAATGTGGAGTTTGTTAGTTTGACAACGAATTAATAATTTTGGGTAAAATGTAACTAGTCAGTTTTATACCGAAATGTCAGTTATGTAACGGAGGTCGATGATATAAAACTAGTGAATGCCCGTGAAATGCATGTGTGGAGAATCATTGTTGAATTAATAAATTCCAATCCCTTGCCCCGTGGATGTTTCCATGACTCCCTGTCGAGGTTTTACCACGTAAATCCTAAGTGTCTATTTGCATGTGTTTGAATTCAGTTTCTTTTCTTGGTCAATGTATAACTGAATGAGTTTAGTTTCTTTTCTTCATTATTTCCATATTCATTCAACAGGAAGTCTTACCAACATTGTGCACAAAGGACAGGATTTGAGATTCTTTTTGTCTTGAATTGTCTTTTAAAATTATAAAAGGTGTTTACGATTTCACTGATACACTCGGGTTCACCGGCCCGCTAATATCACAGCACATAAATATAAATACAATTATTTCAAAATATATCAGATTAATTATGAAAATCAAAATCAAAGTATAGTTTTTCCAATTTAACCATCCTATTTACATGTCTTTGCACCTTATAGTTTTTCCAATTGTAACAATGTTGTCTCACAACTTTGTAAAGCATGAACTTTCACAGCAATTTCGCAAAATGACAAGATGGTCACTTGAAATTTTAGACAGGACTGACAGTAAGTTTAACTAGCAAGGGATGAGACATAAGACATGCCATTGATACTCAGACAAAAGTATCTATCAATGACTTTCTCATCTCATCAACGATAGCACTAGGTTGTGATTCTCTCAACTTGAAAACACTTTCGATAACAGACAATTCAGTTGCAGTTGTGTCCAGACCACAAAAAGCTGTCCAATCATTTACAATCACTCCAGCGCCTATTACTTCACTTCCACGATTGACAGTGCCTACCACAAGAGGCACTTGAAGAAGAGTTGATAATTCATCCAGATCTTCTATTGACGTGTGTGGATGGACCTATTTAACGTCAACAACTTCCCCATTAAATTGCATGAAAGAAAATATACAGAAATACATATTTTAAAATTTCAAAGTAAATGCAAAAAGAAGGATTCAATGCGATCTTGGCATGTCAAAAATTAACTCTTACCCGACCACCCCTATTGGAAAAAGCGCTATAACTCCCAACAAGAATATTTCCCGCAATAGTTTGCCTGAAAACCTCAACTCCCAGAACGTCTGTTATTAATTCTTCTGTCTCCTGGACAAACAAAACGGAATGACTAAGAACAAATGAGACATTGTAAAGATCCAACTGACAAGTTTGACAAACTTGAAGCAATAAATCCAACTGAAGAAATAAAATACCGGTTAAGCAGAACTCCTCTGCCATTACAAATTAGAAAAAATTGTCATCACGCACTCTGCGTTAGAAAAACATTACACCATACCAGACCACAAAAACACAGAAGCTATTTAATGTGTGTTTAATTGAAAAGAAATAAATGGGAAATAAGTTTTTCCTACTTGCCCATGAACGGTCAATTAAAGTTCATTCTAATTCACTTCTTCGGCCCTTGAAAGCTCTGAAAAATATCCTGCCGTTCAAAATGTAAGACTTTTTTCAGTTTTTTGTTTTAATTTGTTATATCTTAACATCTAAGATTGGTATATAACAAATGAAGCATGAAAAGAAAATAGTAATGCATCAACAAATACCAGCCCTAGCCCCAACTTTAGGAACAATTGTGGGAGGCAATAAATATCCATTAACAAGGCAAATTCATCGAGAGTGCCTTAGAAATTAAAATGCTTATATCGTAACAGTCAGTTAAGAATGTATCTACTATATATTATTAGCGTTTATGACTAAAAAATCATAATTACATGTTACCTTATTTATTTGTGGGCTAAGAAGAAACAAAGACAAATAAAATATCATATTAATGTCCAAAGTTCAAACAACCAAAGGTAAGCCCTTGACTGCTCAAGGAATATAAATATTCCCAAAATATAAATTATATTTTAAAACATATTATATCATATATAAATAATAATATAAGCTATATATTGTACATAATAATTAATATTTAACATAGAAATACAAGAAATTGAGATTATTAATATTTAATATAGAAATACAAGAAATTGAAATTATATTTAACTAGCCCGTTTGTAGTAAACCCACATGATACTGACAGAGGTAACTGAGAGGACTCAACAAAGGATAGCAATTCTTGAAAGGGTGACTGAGAGGACTCAGCACAGGGCTCAAATATTCGTTGGGGTGACCAAGAGGACTCAGCACAGGGCTCCAATATTCGTTGGGGTGACCAAGAGGACTCAACACAGGGCTCCAACATTCGTTGGCGTGACCAAGAGGACTCAATTACCCACAGGACCTGGAGTCTGGACTGCCAGTTGCCTTCTCCCCTCTATCAAGATTCCAAACTGGATCACAGTCTGCAGGCTGCAGCAATGCTGAGTGACACTTTCACAACAGGCAGGCTGGCAGCAGGTAAATAAATGTGTAGGCAGCGTCTGAGGGTGAACAAATGCAAGAGAAGAAACTTTTGGGGAGTGTTGAAGGGTCAAAAACAAGTGAGAAGGCAATTAGGAATCCAATTTAGAGTTGTTGGGATTTCCACTGAACCTAATCAAGCTTCACTGTTTTTCTTGGAGTGTGACTATTAGATTCTTGACAGCTAACTCCTAGACACAACATAATGATAGCAGAGGAGTGAAAGGAAAACATAATTGTCAACTTTATAAGATTTACAAAAAGTTATCCATGAATAACCGTCATAAACTAAAATAACGCTGATATTTGTGTCTCATGAGTGAATAGAGCTTATATATGTAGGATCTGACAAATAGAATGTAACTACCGGCAAAAATTGGTAAAGAAATATCTATGATCATTATATATCTCAGTTTCAAGTTTCCTCTACAAGGGATTCATGAGGATTCATAAATATTAATACAGCTGTCAATGTGATCCAGCTTTGGTAATTAACTTAAGGTGTTGATTTCCTCCCCCACACAGGTCCATTTCAAACAAAAGAGATATTGATACATTTGAGCATATCACAAACACATAATGATTTTAAGGATAGATGGATCCGTGTGAGATCTGCTTATTTGCCAACAAACTCTGCAACAGCCAGAAAAAAGCTAAGGATTCTAGAAATTTTGGAAAACTAACATTTAAGAATCCAAAACCATTTCCCTGTTTCAAGTGACTTTGCTTAGTCCACAGGGTCTTGGATAGCCAGTGATCGGGTGCTCTGTTAAGGCACTCCTTGATGTGAAGTCAGCGGTTCAATTCCCTGCCCCAACCAGAGTGATATATAGGACATGATGAAGATGTAGTCCTGCCAAACTTACCCAAAAAAAGTGACTTTGCTTAGAAACACCTAAGGATCTGGCAAAGCTCTTTAAGGAAAATTCCTAAAATGAGAATATTTCAAGATTTATCACTGGTGAGAATCCCCATGTCTCCCAAAAGCACTGGAATCCCTAAGGTTTTTACTGCTAAGTAAAATCCGCTCTTTGTTATGTTTGCAATTAATGTATTTCAAAAATTTATAATATTTATCAGGTATATGGCTGACACCATATAACTATTTTCCTTTCTTGGAGCAGCAAAAGTATCAATTAGCTTCACCTTTGGAGAGACTATTAAGGTAGTCAAGTATAATCTATTTCTAATTAATTTCATGGAACTCATAAATCAGTTCACTGAGATTTCCTACACTGGAGAGGTAGAGTCAAGCCAAATTGCAAATTTAAAAGTCAGACTGAATATTAGATAACAATGAGGAGTCATACATCAAACAACAGCTTAAGCACTCTGAATCCTACAAAAGAGACCTATTTTTAGCAAAGAACAATGTAGAGAAAAGCACAAACCCTGTCCAGGTCGGTATGAATGAGAGCAACATGATCATTGCACACCACACAATTGCCAAGCGCAGATAGTCGTTCTTCAACACGTTGCACCACAACTCCATCAGGCAAACTATTCCTCAAGTGTTGAAGCTCTGTGAACCAGTGAACAAAAGCAATAATGAGATTCAAGTGTTGAAATAAGACAAGCATGTGAAAAGTGACAAAACAATGAATAGAAGAATAGCTAAAACAAAGCATGCAAACAATAAAATCTAAAGGCAACATTGTTCACAACAAAAACTGAAATTTCAAATACCACGTGGAAGAGACATTAATGAGTTATTCCGAAGGTCTGATTAGACAATATAATCAAATCATAGTGAGTCTCACATTGATATCCTAGAAAGCTCACGTGGAAATTGGCTTTATCAGAAAAGAGGAAAACATAGAAGTCGGTCAAACAATGCACTATCCATTTGTGTAGTCCCCAAACTCAGTTGACCTGACCAGACAAGAGAGCCCGAAATGAAAGCCCCTTATAATGAGGACTGCCTAGAAACCATTGCATGTGGAGACAGTTTTCCCACTTCTTCCTCCCTTAATCTTGGAGGTTAGGGCCGATTATTTCAACTTTTTCTCATCCTTTTTTAGCACAAAATGAAAGATAAGACATTAATGTTGCAAAGCAACAGGTTGTTTACAATGTAATTTAGCTCCTACCGGTCACAACCGTGAGTATTTCTTCACTTGATACTGCTAAAATTAAAATTGTTAACTTCATAATATCATATATTTAAGTTCAACAGATTCTACTCAATCACCGCCAAACCAATTGTTAAATTATTAAACAGATAGGGTTATTGCCTTTTGGGCTTTACCTTGGTCGGTAGTTGTGTTTGGCAGCAAAAGACCATTTTTGTTCCCTGTCAGATGTAAAGTCATAGGGTCGGATGTGTAAGCGAAGTTGCCCACATTTCTATATTATCAGAACCACATTTATATATCATCTGAAAATGTACCAGCACAAAGACGGCCAACAATCCTGGTGCCTCCTATAGATGTCTTCACGACAGGAATAACATCTGCCAGCTCTGCCTCAAATGTGCTGAAACAAAACATGCAAAACAATTAAGAAACGATAATCCCAGAAAGTTGAAACCTATCTCAGTTCCTTTCAAAATCTATATTTAAACAATTACATAAAATAATCTTCATAACCATGCACATTAAATGCCCCATAGAGAATTTCCTAAAACCAAACCTGTAAAAGTTCTCTGATCCTCCAATTGGCCACCAGGCAATATCCATTAGTAAGTTTTGAAAAGACACCAATCTCACTGGAATTTTCAAACTGAGTTCCTGCACCATCACAAACTCGGTACTTCATCATTCTTGAAAATAAACAAGATATTGTTACCTTCGGGTACAGTCCAATAAATTCAATTGCTAATAAACATTTATTTTCAATCAGTCCAATGACGGGCATAAGAACTTACTGGTAGCCATGATGCACAGCCAAAGAGATGATTTACTCCTGCCGCAGGACAAAAGTATTTAATCTCCGTCAAGTCCTATTTAACGTTTAAACAACATCGTTAAAAAATTAGCTTACTTACCACAACAAAGAGGACCAGCTCAACAAACTCAAAAGTAATAGCACTTAATAAGTTATAAAATATGGCCTCAACACGGCAATATATATAAGTTTTTTCCTCTACCACCAAGGCCTTAGATAGCTAATAAGATGCAGAGATTAATCATAGAATCCATGTTTCAAAATATCTATACATATAAAGATTTCTTTCCAAGCAAGATATCGGGCATTCCATAGAAAAGACTATTGCATTTCTATAATAGTCTGAAGAAGAACCCCGGAAAATACCACTTTAAAAAGACTTGACATTGGCATGTGGAAGCTATCATACATAAATGAAGAGCCATTATATTATAAGACACATACCACAGAGTATTATAGCTTTGAGCTTACAGCCGTAAGTAGATAGCAGTGCGTATTGCTGCAAGCTTAAAGTGATGTTCGTCCTATATCACACAAATACATGATCATGACTAATTGCTATATTACCTGAAACAGGCAACAGGAAATACAAAAAGCAACACGACAGATGGGAAAATAGGTCTAGATGGCTTCATGCTAAGTCACCGCGTAGGCTTATACAGTGTTACTTGGACCGGGAGCGAAAACGGGTGCGGGAGCGACATTTTCCAAAAGATTCCATTTTGAGAGCGAAATGTTTTTAATAAAATATATTATATATATATATTTAGTACTATATAAAGGTGTAAAATGACCAATTAGATATAAAAAAAACATAGATTGAACCATATAACAACAATTATTTAGAAGTTATAATCTTCATCAACCATGTCCACAAGTTAGTAACATAGTAACATACAACATATTGAGTCTCATGATTCATAATCTTAAAGTTTCAAGATTTCAAATTTCAATATATAACATTTATCATCATTGATCGCCGAAGTTGTACTTATAAGCTAAGTGTAACCATTACAACAAATAATATCTAACATGAAATGAAATGTTATAAAATGAAATGAAACAACTTTCAACTTTCATGAAGCATCATATTCATAATTCATTACTAATGAGTTATAATTGCCAACTTCAAACTTAAATGGTCATATATTGTTTAAAAAAATATCATAATAAATATGAAAGAGTCAATAGTCATAAAAACTACTAGAAACTAGAAAAGACAAGTAAATTTATAATCTGTTGCCTATGCTTGGGCCTCTTGCACCACGAGAAATGTCTAATTTTTTAGTCTTGTTGGAAAATCAGGATCTTTGTCATTAATATCACCCTCTAAGCATTTATATCCAAAGTATCTTTGTCATTACCTCTGTATTTGTATAAGGATCTTTGTCATTAATATCACCTTCTAAGCATTAACATAACCTAGAAAAAGCATAGCATGTCAAGTCAAGATTTTTTTGAGTGATGCATACATTTTTAGGAGGGTCATGATAGAAGAGTTCAACAACCAATGTCACTAACATCAAGGTACATAGACAGATTGGTGCTCTTGATTAAATACGAGTTCCATACCCTAATACATGACAAAATTCAATGGAAACATTGCAATCCTGAAACCCTGAAAAAACAGATAAGTTTGTTGGATTTTGAATGAAATCTAAAATTCTACTTTCTCCATATGAAATCCAATAAGGTCGGAACCACTCTCAAACATCCTGAGTCATTTCATAGTATTGTTAAAAATTTAAGTAAAAAGATGAAAATGAAGATTAAGGAGAATGTCACTTCTTAACATTACCATGAATTGCATATCAATACTAGGGCCATAGACTTGATCATTAAGCTGCCCCACTCAAAACTTATTTGTTTCTTTGAAAAAAATTGCATTTGGAACATCATTGCAAAAAGATTTGCAAAAAAGACAAAACGCTCCGAAAAAAGTAGAAAGCCATTTTTTAGGAGCACAGATTGCGAGTGGGATCGAGAGGGAGAGGCACTCCCCGCAACACTAGGCTAACAAAATAAATTAAATTTGAAATTCGCTGCCGGCCGAATTTACTTGATGAGTTTGGCTGAACTTCAAGCTGAATCTAATGCCGAACAAGAACATGAACAATTCCACGAAATTCCCTTGAATTTTGATTTAAATTCGTCTAAGGTTGGTCCGGAATCACACGTTAGCCTGGACTAATAAAGTTCAAGAACGTTGGCAATAAGCTGAATGTATTTATACATTCCAAAATGTAATCTAAAGAATTTTAAAAAAAAAGTTACAATCTTGCAAAGAATCATATCACCAGCAAAACAAGGACAAAACATACCCCAACCCAAAAAAATGGGACAAAACATACCATAGTTAGACCTTGCCAATCTAAAATAGAGCAGAGTGATGTTATCACCCCCACCTGCGTTTTCTTCTGCCCGTGTGCACCTGTTCTTTTTAGAATAAGAAAATTTCTGTAGCATGGTAGGATATTTTTGTCCCAGTATTATGCATAGTCTAGCTATTCTACATTTAGGCTCTTTTCTGGGTATATTTCCTGTCAATTTTGCCAAAATCTAGCAAGAACTTGTTGGAATTGTGAGTTTGAGTTGTCTAGTCTACAGAGACCCAGTGCCCCAGTTTTTGGAAGAAAGACATATTTTCCTGTCAATTTTACCAAAATCTAGCAAAAACTTGTTAAAATAGTGAGTTTGAGCTATCTAATATACAGAGACCCAGTGCCCAGCGTTTTTCAAGAGAGAATACATTTTCATTACTAAATGGAATTTAAACAACAACAAAAATTACAATCTTGCGAAAAACCATATCATCCGCCAACGAAAAAATGACAAAATGTATAGCTGTGACAATGTAAAGTAGAGCAGTTGTAAAGGTCTGCCTCAGTTGCTTAACTAATGTAGTGGATACAATAAAAGTTCTCTAACGAAAAAATGACAAAATGTATAGCTGTGCCAATGTAAAATAGAGCAGTTGTAAAGGTCTGCCTCAGTTGCTTAAACTAATGTAGTGGATGGAATAAAAGTTCTCAAATTTGATTTGGCCAGAAGTGCTTCAAAAAACATGGACCCGGGGGCTGCCCCACATAGTGCAGACTCCCTGTGGCCAAGCGTGCCAGGCCCGAGGACTAACAATTCTGCCAAAATTGCAAGAGACTTGCAGTCGGCATCCTCTCTTTGAAGCTAAGTTCATTCAGGTGCACAAATCACGGCAAAAACGGATCACAGCAAAGGCCAAAACTTGCGTCCTTGCAAGCATATGAAAACCAAAAACTTACAGATATAGGACCTTCTTGTGGAGATCAGAAACAAGATCATATCAAAAAAATAGCAAAAACAGTCTTTACAAAAGCAAGGATCAAACAAACAAATAAGTAAAACTTATAACAAAAAGAGACTATCTGAATAGCAAGTATAGATAGGGAAGAAACGACAAGATCAGATCAGTCCAGGGATGGAAAAATCCTGAATGAAATTTTCACAAGTCAATTGATTGTTTTCATCTTGGTTGATGAAATTTCACAAGTCAATTGATTGTTTTCATCTTGGTTGACTTATGTGTGATGACAGTGATTTCTTCAAAACAACAGCAAATCCAAGAGACACATGTATGCATGATTTTCTAATCCAAAAGATACGTTAATATGAGGTAAGGTATTGAAGTGAAGTAGTTTAAAATTCATGATTGTTTACTTGTCTACAGTGCCAGAAGGTATCTGCAAAGGTCACAACAAAAAGAACTGGAAAGAAAAAATTCGTAGAGATACTCATGTTTGGGCACACTTTTTGGATGGTAATATGCATGACAATTTTGCTATTACAAATTCTTCAAAAGCTCCACTTGTGGTTGTAACATCCAAAGAATGTGAGCTCCATTTCACACAAATCATGGCATTGAGCAATTAACTCAGGTGATGAACTCTAAACAGTTACACTAGCTTGTGCATATAACATTCCACGCCTTACTGGAGTGGAATAAAACTAAATTCTTATAGATTTCTAATTTGTTGTATAGTTCAGAGTTTAGGCATTTGGTATTTTTGAAGCAATGCTTATTGTAATCTATGTAAAGTGATGAACATGAGTTATATTTGTTGGAAGTTTGTGTAAAATTATGATTTGATTGACACCATATGTGCACTAACTTAATTCTTATTTTGTTCAAGTGGATAATCAATATTGACATTTTGTATAACTAGACAGTTTGTAAGGAAGAAATCCTAGTAAATGAAGAGACTTCTGGATGGTATGTATGTATTTGTAATGAAAATTCAAGAGAGATACATTGATGGTCATATGGTAGGTTGAATAGCATGTTATTGCTAGCTATAAAAGCTTAGTGCATGGCTACATGGGAAGGAGCTATATTTATTCCATTGAATTTTTCTACTCTTAACCAAAGCCTCCAATGTCCGAAGTTGTTTGATTTTATAAGAAAATAAACTTGATTTGAAGTTTCATTACTGTCACTGACTCATTTTTTATTGAATAGTTTGATTATATGGAATTTAATTGATTAATATATTCTTTTCTTCAGGCTTTATTTTTTGATTGTGCAGTTGGATTATGTAATTTGTTAGCTTATATTTGTTTCTGTAGGTTAAAATTTCTTAAGAGATATTTGTAATTATTTATAATAGATTTATAGGGTTTGTTTTGTCACCACAGTGTTAATGATATATGTGCGTTAATGATATATGTGGTAAAAACATATATAATCAATGTATAATGATAATTTTAAATATAATTGTTTTATTGAGAGGTGCTCTCTAGCCCAGTATGTAGAAATGTTGTAATGTTTAACATTTTTAGTCAATAAAACAAAATTAAATTAAAAAAGCAAAATAAAATAAAAACATAAAATTTTCTAGCTCATGTTTTTTCCGCAAATCCACCCAGCGTTGAGAGTGATCAAATATCTTTTCACTCTAAAAAATGTTTGCACCTCTTTTGAAGCAGGTTCCATGTGTTATAATTAAGTGTTTAATTTTAATATTAAAATTTGAATATGGTGCGAGAAGTTCAACAACCTGGATCACAATTTTTCCCACACCTAAAAGTTGAATTTCCAACCTATAAATGTTATAGTCCAAAGCACCATCCCCTAAAAAACTGTAAGCTAGAATAAAAGTATGACCCCAAGAATTCAGTTTATAGGTAACTAATTCATAACCTGGAAGTATACCAAACACAGTATCATTAATATTGCTCACAACCTCCTCATACAATGTCTGGCAATGCATTTTAAAAAAGATTAATGCATTTTAAAAACAGATTTACAAAATGAGCAGAGGTTGTTCCAAAATGCCTAGTGCAAATTTGCAAAATAAATTTTAAATGTAATATTATGATAATAATAAATACCAATAAAAGAAACAAATCAAACATAAACATAATGTAATATTATGATAATAATAAATACCAATAAAACAGAAACAAATCAAACATAAACATAAACATATAGCCTGAAGTGAATCATAATAAGGACTCGAATGTTTAAATATAATATTGTGATAATAAACTTTATAAATGCCACTAAAACAGAAACAAATCAAACATAGACATATAGCCTGAAGTCAATCATAATAAGAATCGAATGTTTTGATAAATAGCAACAAATTACTTAGCCAAAATAAGACTCAAAGAATTGTTAAATTTTAGATTTTTATTATTAATTAAATTCGGTACTTTGGGCAGTGTCCTCGCCATTTGTAACTTCGAAGTAAAAACCAACGTTTAAGTAGCCATACACACTATAAGCGGTATTTTGTCATCAAAAATTCAATCCAAGAGATATTTCTGTTAACTACACTAATCCAAGGTACTTTTTGACAGTATTGTGACCGGGATCTAACTTCATATACTAAATACAGACAATCCAGCCGGCAAAGACATTATAAGCAGTATTCAGTCAGCAAAAAGTCAATCAAAGTAACATCAAAGATACATTTACTAATCAAAAGATATATGTTGTTAACTTTACTATTAATGTAAGATTCATGCAAACTTTCCACAAACTCCAAGCAAATGCTAATATTTAGTCCAACATAATACAATGAGAGAGCAAACAGGAATGGTTGCATTGGGCTGATTATTATGCAAGTACACTCTTTATACAATAATTTACAGCTAGCTCCTCGGGATGGCCCTAAGGGAGATGGGACTACCGAACGATATTCTTGCAAAATCAAAACAATGTCGCTTTAATAAGAAAAATTACGTACTCCATGCAAAGCACTGTACAAATAGCAGATTTTAAAGACTGTAAGGAAGAAAACCTAGTGTAATATGGTCTAAAAACACAGCAAGCAGATCATGCACAGATCATGCGTTCAACTCAATTAAGTTACTGTGGCTATACCGATGAATAGTATTGTGCCGGGACCAAATTATGCTGATTTACTTGATAATATTGAGACCACAAAAGGACCCTTGAAAGTTTATTTTCCACTTCATTTCAATTGCATCAGATAATTTTCACTTCTAATTATCTTCCTTAGTTGCGCATATGTTATCAAATACTATCTTGAGTTTGTCATACTAACATTGTGCACAAAGGAATGTTATCAAACATTATCTTGAGTTTTAGTCATACCAACATTGTGCACAATGGACAGGATTTGAGATTCTTTTTGTCTTGAATTGTCTTTTAAAATTATAAAAGGTGTTTACGATTTCACTGATACACTCGGGTTCACCAGCCCGCTAATATCACAGCACATAAATATAAATACAATTATTTCAAAATATATCAGCTTAATTACGGAAATCAAAATCAAAGTATAGTTTTTCCAATTTAACCATCCTATTTACATGTCTTTGCACCTTATAGTTTTTCCAATTGTAACAATGTTGTCTCACAACTTTGTAAAGCATGAACTTTCACAGCAATTTCGCAAAATGACAAGATTGTCAATTGAAATTTTAGACAGGACTGATAGTAAGTTTAACTAACAAGCGATGAGACATAAGACATGTCATTGATACTCAGACAAAAGTATCTATCAATGACTTTCTCATCTCATCAACGATAGCGCTAGGTTGTGATTCTCTCAACTTGAAAACACTTTCGATAACAGACAATTCAGTTGCAGTTGTGTCCAGACCACAAAAAGCTGTCCAATCATTTACAATCATTCCAGCGCCTATTACTTCACTTCCACGATTGACAGTGCCTGCCACAAGAGGCACTTGAAGAAGAGTTGATAATTCATCCAGATCTTCTATTGACGTGTGTGGATGGACCTATTTAACATCGACAACTTCCCCATTAAATTGCATAAAAGAAAATATACAGAAATACAAATTTTAAAATTTCAAAGTAAAATGCAAAAAGGACTCAATGCGATCTTGGCATGTCAAAAATTAACTCTTACCAGACCACCCCTATTGGAAAAAGCGCTATAACTCCCAACAAGAATATTTCCCGCAATAGTTTGCCTGAAAACCTCAACTCCCAGAACGTCTGCTATTAATTCTTCTGTCTCCTGGACAAACAAAACGGAATGACTCAGAACAAATGAGACATTGTAAAGATCCAAATGACAAGTTTGACAAACTTGAAGGAATAAATCCAACTGAAGAAATAAAATACTGGTTAAGCAGAACTCCTTTGCCATTACAAATTAGAAAAAATTGTCATCGCGCATTCTGCGTTAGAAAAACATTACACCATACCAGACCACAAAAACACAGAAGCTATTTAATGTGTGTTTAATTGAAAAGAAATAAATGGGAAATAAGTTTTTCCTACTTGCCCATGAACGGTCAATTAAAGTTCATTCTAATTCACTTCTTCGGCCCTTGAAAGCTCTGAAAAATATCCTGCCGTTCAAAATGTAAGACTTTTTTCAGCTTTCTGTTTTAATTTTTTATATCTTAACATCTAAGATTGGTATATTACAAATGAAGCATGAAAAGAAAATAGTAATCCACCAACAAATACCAGCCCTAGCCCCGACTTTAGGAACAATTGTGGGAGGCAATAAATATCCATTAACAAGGCAAATTCATCGAGAGAGCCTTAGAAATTAAAATGCTTATATCGTAACAGTCAGTTAAGAATGTATCTACTATATATTATTAGATTTTATGACTAAAAAATCATAATTACATGTTACCTTATTTATTTGTGGGCTAAGAAGAAATAAAGACAAATAAAATATCATATTAATGTTCAAAGTTCAAACAACCAAAAGTAAGCCCTTGACTGCTCAAGGAATATAAATATTCCCAAAATATAAATTATATTTTAAAAACATATTATATCATATATATACATAATAATATAAGCTATATATTGTACATAATAATTAATATTTAATATAGAAATACAAGAAATTGAGATTATTAATATTTAATATAGAATTACAAGAAATTGAGATTATATTTAACTAGCCCGTTTGTAGTAAACCCACATGATACTGACAGAGGTAACTGAGAGGACTCAACAGAGGATAGCAATTCTTGCAGGGGTGACTGAGAGGACTCAGCACAGGGCTCTAATATTCGTTGGGGTGACCAAGAGGTCTAAGCACAGGGCTCCAATATTCGTTGGGGTGACCAAAAGGACTCAACACAGGGCTCCAATATTAGTTGGCGTGACCAAGAGGACTCAAATACCCACAGGACCTGGAGTCTGGACTGCCAGTTGCCTTCTCCCCTCTATCAAGATTCCAAACTGGATTAGTGTGCAGGCTGCAGCAATGCTGAGTGACACTTTCACAACAGGCAGGCTGGCAGCAGGTAAATAAATGTGTAGGCAGCGTCTGAGGGTGAACAAATGCAAGAGAAGAAACTTTTGGGGAGTGTTAAAGGGTCAAAAACAAGTGAGAAGGCAATTAGGAATCCAATTTAGAGTTGTTGGGATTTCCACTGAACCTAATCAAGCTTCACTGTTTTTCTTGGAGTGTGACTATTAGATTCTTGACAGCTAACTCCTAGACACAACATAATGATAGCAGAGGAGTGAAAGGAAAACATAATTGTCAACTTTATAAGATTTACAAAAAGTTATCCATGAATAACCGTCATAAACTAAAATAACGCTGAGATTTGTGTCTCATGAGTGAATAGAGCTTATATATGTAGGATCTGACAAATAGAATGTAACTACCGGCAAAAATTGGTAAAGAAACATCTATGATCATTATATATCTCAGTTTCAAGTTTCCTCTACAAGGGATTCATGAGGATTCATAAATATTAATACAGCTGTCAATGTGATCCAGCTTTGGTAATTAACTTAAGGTGTTGATTTCCTCCCCCACACAGGTCCATTTCAAACAAAAGAGATATTGATACAGTTGAGCATATCACAAACACAATCATTTTAAGGATAGATGGATCCATGTGAGATCTGCTTATTTGCAAACAAACTCTGCAACAGCCAGAAAAAAGCTAAGGATACTAGAAATTTTGGAAAAGTAACATTTAAGAATCCAAAACCATTTCCCTGTTTCAAGTGACTTTGCTTAGTCCACAGGGTCTTGGATAGACGGTGATCGGGTGCTCTGTTAAGGCACTCCTTGATGTGAAGTCAGCAGTTCAATTCCCTGCCCCGACCAGAGTGATATATAGGACATGATGAAGATGTAGTCCTGCCAAACTTACCCAAAAAAAGTGACTTTGCTTAGAAACGCCTAAGGATCTGACAAAGCTCTTTAAGGAAAATTCCTAAAATGAGAATATTTCAAGATTTATTACTGATGAGAATCCCCATGTCTCCCAAAAACACTGCAATCCCTAAGGTTTTTACTGCTAAGGAAAATCCGCTATTTGTTATGTTTGCAATTAATGTATTTCAAAAATTTATAATATTTATCAGGTATATGGCTGACACCATATAACTATTTTCCTTTCTTGGAGCAGCAAAAGTATCAATTAGCTTCACCTTTGGAGAGACTATTAAGGTAGTCAAGTATAATCTATTTCTAATTAATTTCATGGAACTCATAAATCAGTTCACTGAGATTTCCTACACTGGAGAGATAGAGTCAAGCCAAATTGCAAATTTAAAAGTCAGACTGAATATTAGATAACAATGAGGAGTCATACATCAAACAACAGCTTAAGCACTCTGAATCCTACAAAAGAGACCTATTTTTAGCAAAGAACAATGTAGAGAAAAGCACAAACCCTGTCCAGGTCGGTATGAATGAGAGCAACATGATCATTGCACACCACACAATTGCCAAGCGCAGATAGTCGTTCTTCAACACGTTGCACCACAACTCCATCAGGCAAACTATTCCTCAAGTGTTGAAGCTCTGTGAACCAGTGAACAAAAGCAATAATGAGATTCAAGTGTTGAAATAAGACAAGCATGTGAGAAGTGACAAAACAATGAATAGAAGAATAGCTAAAACAAAGCATGCAAACAATAAAATCTAAAGGCAACATTGTTCACAACAAAAACTGAAATTTCAAATACCACGGGGAAGAGACATTAATGAGTTATTCCGAAGGTCTGATAAGACAATATAATCAAATCATAGTGAGTCTCACATTGATATCCTAGAAAGCTCATGTGGAAATTGGCTTCAGAAAAGAGGAAAACATAGAAGTCGGTCAAACAATGCACTATCCATTTGTGTAGTCCCCAAACTCAGTTGACCTGACCAGACAAGAGAGCCCGAAATGAAAGTCCTTTATAATGAGGACTGCCTAGAAACCATTGCATGTGGAGACAGTTTTCCCACTTCTTCCTCCCTTAATCTTGGATGTTAGGGCCGATTATTTCAACTTTTTCTCATCCTTTTTTAGCACAAAATGAAAGATAAGACATTAATGTTGCAAAGCAACAGGTTGTTTACAATGTAATTTAGCTCCTATCGGTCACAACCGTGAGTATTTCTTCACTTGATACTGCTAAAATTAAAATTGTTAACTTCATAATATCATATATTTAAGTTCAACAGATTCTACTCAATCACCACCAAACCAATTGTTAAATTATTAAACAGATAGGGTTATTGCCTTTTGGGCTTTACCTTGGTCGGTAGTTGTGTTTGGCAGCAAAAGACCATTTTTGTTCCCTGTCAGAGGTAAAGTCATAGAGTCAGATGTGTAAGCAAAGTTGCCCACGTTTCTATATTATCAGAACCACATTTATATATCATCTGAAAATGTACCAGCACAAAGACGGCCAACAATCCTGGTGCCTCCTATAGATGTCTTCACAACAGGAATAACATCTGCCAGCTCTGCCTCAAATGTGCTGAAACAAAACATGCAAAACAATTAAGAAACGATAATCCCAGAAAGTTGAAACCTATCTCAGTTCGTTTCAAAATCTATATTTAAACAATTACATAAAATAATCTTCGTAACCATGCACATTAAATGCCCCATAGAGAATTTCCTAAAACCAAACCTGTAAAAGTTCTCTGATCCTCCAATGGCCACCAGGCAATATCCATTAGTAAGTTTTGAAAAGACACCAATCTCACTGGAATTTTCAAACTGAGTTCCTGCACCATCACAAACTCGGTACTTCATCATTCTTGAAAATAAACTAGATATTGCTACCTTCGGGTACAGTCCAATAAATTCAATTGCTAATAAACATTTATTTTCAATCAGTCCAATGACGGACATAAGAACTTACTGGTAGCCATGATGCACAGCCAAAGAGATGATTTACTCCTGCCGCAGAACAAAAGTATTTAATCTCCGTCAAGTCCTATTTAAAGTTTAAACAACATCGTTAAAAAATTAGCTTACTTACCACAACAAAGAGGACCAGCTCAACAAACTCAAAAGTAATAGCACTTAATAAGTTATAAAATATGGCCTCAACACGGAAATATATATAACTTTTTTCCTCTACCACCAAGACCTTAGATAGCTAATACGATGCAGAGATTAATCATAGAATCCATGTTTCAAAATATCTATAAATATAAAGATTTCTTTCCAGGCAAAATATCGGGCATTCCATAGAAAAGACTATTGCATTTCTATAATAGTCTGAAGAAGAACCCCGGAAAATATCACTTTAAAAAGACTTGACATTGGCATGTGGAAGCTATCATACATAAATGAAGAGCCATTATATTAGAGCTTTGAGCTTACATCCGTAAGTAGATAGCAGTGCGTATTGCTGCAAGCTTAAAGTGATGTTCGTCCTATATCACAGAAATACATGATCATGACTAATTGCTATATTACCAGAAACAGGCAACAGGAAATACAAAAAGCATCACGACAGATGGGAAAATAGGTCTAGATGGCTTCATGCTAAGGGAAAATAGGTCTAGATGGCTTCATGCTCAGTCACCGCGTAGGCTTACACAGTGTTACTTGGAGCGGGAGCGACAACAGGTGCGGGAGCGACATTTTTAGAAGCTCCCAGTTTTAGAAGCTCCCAGTTTGAGAGTGAATCCGGAAACGTTTTTTATATAATATATCTATATATTTTTATATTT
>APFE030867222.1:115985-135238 GCA_000404065.3 Pinus taeda
CACAAGTTAGTAACATAGTAACATACAACATATTGAGTCTCATGATTCATCAATCTTAAAGTTTCAAGCTTTCAAATTTCAATATATAACATTTATCATCATTGATCACCAAGTTGTACTTGTAAACTAAGTGTAACCATTACAACAAATAATATCTAACATGAAATGAAATTTTATAAAATGAAATGAAACAACTTTCAACTTTCATGAAGCATCATATTCATAATTAATTACTAATGAGTTATAATTGCCAACTTTAAACTTAAATTGTCACATATATTGTTTAAAAAAATATCATAATAAATATGAAAGAGTCAATAGTCATAAAAACTACTAGAAACTAGAAAAGACAAGTAAATCTATTATCTGTTGCCTATGCTTGGGCCTCTTGCCACGACGAGAAATGTCTACTTTTTTAGTCTTGTTGGAAAATTAGGATCTTTGTCATTAATATCACCCTCTAAGCATTTATATCTAGAAGTATCTTTGTCATTACCTCTGTATGTGTATAGGGATCTTTGCCATTAATATCACCCTCTAAGCATTAACATAAGATAGAAAAAGCATAGCATGTCAAGTCAAGATTTTGTTTGAGTGATGCGTACATTTTTAGGAGGGTCATGATAGAGGAGTTCGACAACCAATGTCACTAACATCAAGGTACATAGACGGATTGGTGCTCTTGATTAAATACGAGTTCCATACCCTAATACATGACAAAATTCAATGGAAACATTGCAATCCTGAAATCCTGAAAAAACTAATAAGTTTATTGGATTTTGAATGAAATCTAAAATTCTACTTTCTCCATATGAACTCCAATGAGGTCGGAACCTCTCAAACATCCCGAATCATTTCATGGTATTGTTAAAAATTTTAAGAGGATGAAAATGAAGATTAAAGAAAATGTCACTTCTTAACATTACCATGAATTGCATATCAATACTAGGGCCATAGACTTCACCATTAAACTGCCCCACTCAAAACTTATTTGTTTCTTTGAAAAAAATTGCATTTGGAACATCATTGCAAAAAAATTTGTAAAAAAAACAAAACGCTCCCAAAAAAGCAGGGAGCGTTTTTTAGAGAGCAGATTGAGAACGGGATCGAGAGGGAGAGGCGCTCCCCGCAACACTGAGCTAACAAAATAAATTAAAATTTGAAATTACTTGATGAGTTTGGCTGAACTTCAAGCTGAATCTAATGCCGAACAAGAACATGAACAATTCCACGAAATTCCCTTGAATTTTGATTTAAATTCGTCTAAGGTTGGTCTGGAATCACATGTTGGTCTGGACTAATAAAGTTCAAGAACGTTGGCAATTAAAAAAAAAATAAAAACGATAAAAACCCTAAAACCTACACTTTTTTTCCAGGGCGGCTTGGAATAATGGGGATGTTGTCTCTGAGCATCAGACTGTGACCACTGTGACCACAAGGAGAGACTGAGAAGCGTTCCCTTGATATTTGATTAACTTTTAAAATTCATCCAAGTTGGTCCGGAATCGTATGAACTTCAGAAACGTTCGTAACATCATAGTCATGTTCAATATTAAAAAAGCAAGTCATGTTCGTAACTTATAAACATGACTTGCTTTTTTAATATTGAACTATATCTCCAGAATATTAACTGTCGAATTTTTTTTAAAGTCTTCCAACTCGAATATGAGCACGAACTAGGTGACTTAGGTTTCATGGGGGATCAAAGACAGAATACACTACCTTCTTAGTGCATATTATGCATATAAACATGATTAGTAATATACTATTGTAGTGTCAAGACAGCAATGGGAATGAGAACATTACAGCAAATGCCAGTGGGGTGCTTAACAGGGTTCGTGAAAGCAGGAAGTTGTTATCACCCTACAGGTTCAAGTTTCTCAATGACGTGTGTTTAGTTTTTTTTTTTTTTTTTGGCATATTTTCCAGTCAATTTGCCTAGAATTTGGCAAGAATTCGTTGGAATGGCAGATTTGAGTTTGTAATTTGCATAGACTCAATGCTCAAACATTTGTCACGAAGCTGAATGTATTTATGCATTCCAAAATGTAATTTAAACAATTTAAACAAAAAAAATTACAATCTTACAAAGAATCATATCACCAGCAAAAGAAAGACAAAAGATACCCAACCAAAAAGAATGGGACAAAACACCTTGCCAATCTAAAATAGAGCAGAGTGATGTTATCACCCCCACCAGGATTCAAGTCTGACACATATGCGTCTGCTTCTGCCAGTGTGCACCTGTTCTTCCTAGCATAAGAAAATTTCTGTAGCATGGCAGGATATTTTTGTCCCAGTTTTATGCATAGTTTAGTTATTTTACATTTTGGCTTTTTTTTGGTATATTTCCTTGTCAATTTTGCCAAAATCTAGCAAGAATTTGTTAGAATTGTGAGTTTGAGTTGTCTAATCTACAGAGACCCAGTACCCCGCATTTAAAAAAAACATATTTTCCTGTCAATTTTGCCAAAATCTAGCAAGAACTTGTTGGAACGGTGAGTTTGGGCTATCTAATATACAGAGACCCAGTGCCCAGCATTTTTCAAGAGAGAATACATTTTCATTACTAAATGGAATTTAAACGACAACAAAAATTACAATCTTGCGGAAAACCATATCATCCGCCAACGAAAAAATGACAAAATGTACAGCTGTGACCATGTAAAATAGAGCAGTTGTAAAGGTAAAGGTCTGCCTCAGTTGCTTAACTAATGTAGTGGATACAATAAAAGTTCTCTAACGAAAAAAATGACAAAATGTATAGCTGTGCCAATGTAAAATAGAGTAGTTGTAAAGGTCTGCCTCAGTTGCTTAAACTAATGTAGTGGATGGAATAAAAGTTCTCTAATTTTATTTGGGCGGAAGTGCTTTAAAAAAACATGGACCCAGGGGGCTGCCCCACATAGTGCAGACTTCCTGTGGGCTTGTGTGCCAAGCGTACCAGGCCCGAGGACAATTGCAAGAGACTTGCAGTCGGCATCCTCTCTTTGAAGCTAAGTTCATTCAGTGGCACAAATCACGGCAAAAATGGATCCTTGGTGGACGGCTTGTGAAAATTGGTTACCCATGGGCATATACAGCATTTAATTATTTCTTTGGAAGTTGCTTGATATCACAATTTTATAAGCGAAGTATTAATATATACTGTTCACTTATGGATCACTTATAATACATCATGCATCACTTATGGATGTCGATTAGAATACATCATGCAAATGAAGAAGCAATCTGTCTTACAGGTTATTTTAACTTCCTGGACATTAAAATAATTTGTTTTCTTTCTTTTTTGTAAAGCAAAAATCATTAAATTAAACTTAATTATGATAAAATGTTTGGTTTGTCTACTTAAATAAGGTACCAAAGAAAAAGAGAGAAATTATTTTAATGTCTACCAGGTTAAAGATAATTTATAAGACCAGAGTGCTACTCCATCTATTTAATATATTCTTTTCTATAAAGCTTCAAAATAAATGCTCCAAACTTTTACTATGTGAAACAAATTAAAAAAAAAACTAATTAAAAAATAATAAAGGTTTCAGGGAACTTTTCTGTCCGACGACATTTCTTCTAAAAATTTCCATCGAATCACAGTAGAGACAGAATCCCGTCAAAGAAAATAGAGCACTATGCTCAGCAAAATTTAAGGGGGCAAACGTAATGGAACCCTGCCATTACCTAAAGGCGATCTAAGCTAGGTTGGGCTGAGTCTGGTCTGGTGTCAAATACTTGCTTTAAAAACATGTAAAGAGCATCAACACCAACATCAACGAGAGTATTCTTCGAACATCAAGAAATTATATGGAACATCAAGAAATTATATGGAGAGTTCAAATACCTGGCAAATTCGGCCCTATCCGGGGTTCGAAATTTCAGAGTCGTGTAGTCTTTGGCACCCAAGCCAATAGATGTAATCGCACTTGATCCGGGATCGAAATTTCAGAGTAAAGTAGTCTTCTGTACCCAAGCCAATAGATGTATATCACACTGAAATGTTAGTAGGGAAGAGAGGACTAATCATATAATCGAGCAATAGCCAGTGACGAGTCGATCGTTTGGTATAAGCAACCGTGTGGTTACCCTCGGGTATTGTTTGAATTGACAGAGAGGGTTTGGCCTGAAAAGTTGTGGTTTAGGGCAAGGGCTAATGAACTTGCCATAGGGCATTAAATGCCTGTTTCGCTGCAAGCTCGATAGCTCAATAACATACATGCGCCTGTTGACGAGATAAATAAAAAATAAGAGCGGGTGTGTTATTGGGAGCTTGCAGCTAAACGGGCATTTAATGCCCTATGGCAGACTCCTTAGCTTTTGCCATAGAGAAAGTGTACGTTTTTACTTTTTTCTTTTAAAAAAAGTACACTTTCATTTAAAGTGTATTTTTATATAAGATAGTAAATCAAAAGTATGTAAGAAATTAGTCACTTTGGTATTAAAAGATGATTTTATTGTCATTATGGTGAGCAACCAATATTTATGGTGTTATTGACCCATTAAATCATGGGGTTGTATATGCCCACCCCAAAATAATGTACTTGCTGCCCAGATCATTAATGGGTCAATAGCACAGTGAATATTGGTTGCCATAATGGGTGCAAAAAGTTGACCTAACACAAGTTATTGGTTTTTGGACCATTCTTGATGAAGTGAACTTTACAAAAGTGTGAAAGTTTGAGTCTATTTTTTTATAAATTGATAAATAAAAAATAATAAAAATACATTTCATACAAAAATCTAAATAATTAATGTTATTATGATAGGTATAGAAATTTGAAGAAAAAAACTAGCTATTGCTAATTAGATTATTATGCATATGGAGAGTAGTTATATTGCAATTGGTTAGTTTGTTAAATTCATTTGACTTTAATTAGTTTGTAAATTTTTGAAAACAGTATATTAAGTTTATTAAAGTTTCTATAAAAATTGAATATTAAAATGAATATTTTGAAAAATAAAAATTATTTTTTTATTTTTTTAAATCTAAATTCTCGTCAAATCCTACTAGCACAATAGATTGAGGATGGGCCTTGTTAGCAAGACGACTTAGGATCAAACCTCACGGAGGTTGTTACACCCGTGCAAGGGGGAGGAGACATGCTAAAAATTTAGTCAACTTAGCGTTGGTGTGGCCTAGGTCGAGTGCAATCCCCGGGTGACTTTGACATATTAGATGCCCCTAGGTCGTGGTTTCTCAAGCCAAAGGTCAAGCTTGGAGGATCACAGTGTAACACCCTCCTCCCATATCTACCCAAGCAACCGGCCAGCCGGGGTAAACTTGCGACGAGAGGCCAGTATGATATGATTCGACCTCCAATGTCACGTTAAGGAAGTGGAGCCAATAAAAACACACCATACAAACATTCAACATCAGCTTCAGGACCCTCGAGAACTAATCCAACACTTCAGGCAGCTTGCCCTTGGGTCCCACTGAGCTTTTGGACAACTTAGGCCTCAGTCACTCTCATGTTATAGGCATGATAGCGTCCAAAAACCCAAAGTCTCTATCACAAGCTTGCCTGCCAATGTCCAAAGACCCAATTTTTCAGTGTTATGCTAGTGTCCTCGGGATTTGAGCCACTTTTGAGGCCCATATCCCATGTCACTACTCAGAATTGAACCATCTATTCATAATAGTAAAATAACATGGAAATGACAGTACTAAAGCAAATACTTGTTTAAGACCTCAATTGGACCCCTACTAGCCATGACAAGTATTTCATCAAACATATCACGAATATGTAAGCTACAGGTGTAAATAATAGATCTAAGCACAAGGGTCTCATACTTATCTGAGATTCGCCATGAAGCATTGTCTCCTTGTCACTTTAACTGTCATTCCATCCATTAGGTCATACATACATTGTTCATTCATTTACAAGTAAAAACATGATGAGAGCCATATATAGCTGTTATCATAAAACATATACATAACCAGCATAATAGCAACAGAAATACTCATGAAAGTACAGCCATATAAACCACATATAATCCATCAAAATTCTCATAGAAATACAAGAAGAAATAACCTTTCATTAATGATGCAAAATCCAAACCCAGGATGGGACGTCCATGTTCCACCCTACCACAGAATAGCTAAGACAAATCTCTCTTCAGTCATTCACCCTCGTGCCATATTCCAAGCATGAATGTGGGATCTTATAGAACACATCAATCAAACTCATCCAGGGCTTCTAGAGGACATCCACCTCAACCCATCAAACAGTGATTCCACCTCACAGTCAAACATCACAAAACCATCATCAGATTGGTCTCCATCCAAGCCTTCCAGGGCTCCAAAGCGTTTGTTCCAACCAAGGCTTACAGGACTAGTAAGTCAACCCACAATTGTTGTTGGGTTTTCATATCGTTCTTCCAACCAAACCTTCCAAGACTAGTAACTCAACCCACCAAGGGCTTCCAGAGCATTTATCCAGCCAAGCCTTCCAAGACTTGTAACTCAACCCACCAAGGACTTTCAGAGTGTTTATCCAACCAAGGTTTCCAGGTCTAGTATCTCAACCCAAGTTGTTACAGGGCTTCCAGAGCGTTTGTCCAACTAGGGCTTCCAAGAACTAATAACTCAACCCAAGATAAGGAAACATGAGAACCAACCAAAAACACAACAATGAAAATAAACCCACAATCACCATGGTTATCCCGGAAATGGCAAGTCTAGGCAATCCATTGTCAATCCAGGCAATCCATTGTCAATCTAGGCAATCCTCCATGTCAATGACAGATCATAACCAAGAAACCACATGCATGTGCCATTCATGCCAAAACTAGTGAGGAAGGCATGCATGCAACTCGGTACTTGCAAGAAAATCTGATGTAGTTGTTGATCTCGATGCTCTCTTGCGCTTTCCTGCTCTTCCTTTGTCTTCTTACTCCAAGAATCCAAGTATGCCACACCCTCCAAGAGTGCTCCAAAGAAACTCTAAGTCTCCAAGAGTATAAGAGAGAGAGAGAATAATGAGAGAGCTCCAAAAATGAACTGACCAAGTCTGAGCCAAGAGCTTACACTAACCAAGAGCTTGCCAACTGATCCCTGGAAGCCTTTTTATTAATGAGGCCTCTATTTTCTTCATTTTCCATTATTTTCCTTCATTTTCATTCTCACATGCAACCTGTGACCTTTCACCTCCTTTTTCTCCTAATTTCCATTATTTTCATAAATAAAATGTCAATTAATTCCTTTTTGCCTTTCCAAAGCCTTATTCATTGCCTTTGCCAATTCCCTTAGCCATAATAAACCAAATGAACACCCGCTAGGATGTTTCTCCCACCATTCAGCTTGGAATACATGTCTCATCATCTGTGGTATTTATATATTTTTACATGACTTTTTAATCAGGGTTGTTATAGAACCCTGCCCCTTGGGGAATACCGTCATCGGTGTTCAATGACACCTATAACCAACAAGACCGTTGAAAACAAAACATACTGCCCTTGGAGCTTTATAGCACATCTCGTTGCAATATTTACAATGACCACTACTGAAACATGACAAACATATCATTTATTAAAGCTTTATAACACAACTCATTATGTTATTTACAATAACCACATATACACATACACATTTGCTTCAATCAACAACTTTATAAATCCAGCTCGATACAATATTTACAATAAAAGACACATATATACATATGTACATTTGCTCGACCAACAAATAAAAGGATACAATGCCTGCATTTGCAACAGGGGAATCCAGAGGCTCACGCCCCCACACTCAAAGTAATACCAGGATTCATCTCCTTCCTAGGAAATCCAAAATCCACTAGAAAGTCAAATCTACATCCAATGTCCAGCGATACAATCCATCACCACTTGTCCTCTCAATGAACAGTTGATGGCTCATTGTTCTAGGGTGCACTCCCAATGTGCATCCGATTCCATCTGGCAATGCTAATGACCAAACAAATCCATCCATGACCTTCCCTTCTATATTATACAGTGCCTCGGGCAATCTGGTCATCCCCTTGTGTGTAGTCAATCACCTTCCAATTTCCACTGGCACCCCCATCTCAGGCAATCCATCCCTTGGCAAGGCTTCCTCACATTGGAAGATACAAAAACAAGGCATATACCTGCCTCAAACCATCATATCAGTCATAGCATGCTCATGGCAATCAATGGACACTATTGGGTACCAGTGTCCCAGAATGGCCCTGCTCCTGATGTTCTTTACCAACATATTGCTACATTTTCCAATTCCTTTTGTTGACACTTCTAATTCTTGCATTCAATTTCAACCACCCAACTAGGGATGTTCATGCATTCGATTTCAACCACCCAACTGGGCATGTTCATGCATTCCTGTACCAAGCACATAATTTCCATTATATTCAAAATAAGTTGAAATAACTTCAAATCATACCTCATTGGTAGCTCGTCAATAAGGTACACTTGCAATTCTATTTGCTTCTTGTCACAACAAGTCAAACTAACAACTTTGACCAAATCATCATGTATAACATTTCACATTAGGTTAGCTCAAAACGCAACCATCATAGATCAAAATCATAAATCACATGTAACTATCATAAACCAGAATCATAAATCACATGTAATCATCATAGACCATAATCATAAATCACATGCGTAATAAAACTGAAATAAAATATTGATACTTATCTAATCAATCCTTGGCTTCCACCTTGGTCCTTATTTCGTACGCACTCCAGATTAGTTGTCACACTCGAAAAACACCCAATATCTTCTCCTCGACCATGTTCACACACACATAGTGTACATCCCACACATACAACCACACACTACATACCACACCATGCAATACATGCATCTACACTTGACATACAATACTTACACCTACACTTAGTGTACAACACAACACAATACATACGCCTACACCCGATGTACAACACAACGCAACACGTATACGTACACAATGTCAATCACAAGACATGTATCCGCACACAACGTGCAACACCACCAAATGCATATGCATACACCTGATATACGACACAACACATACATCTATACCCGATGTACAATGCCACACAATACATGTACCTACACATGGCGTCCAACACAACAAAATACATGTACTACACAAAGTACAACACAAGGAATACACATGTCACGATACCATGACTACACAACGCAATATGACATGCACATAATACCACACGTACACTAGTACCATATGTACAACATGTACACAATGCCACCTATACATCGCACAATATGTGCATAGCATCACATGTACATGAAACCACCTGTACAACGCGTACACAACGCCACATTTACATTGCACCACCTGTACAATGTGTACACAATACCACATGTACATAGTACCACATGCACGACATGTACACATCGCCACATGCACGACATGTACACAACACTACATGCACACAATGCCACTTGTACAACATGCACACAACACCATATGTACCTAGCACCGCCTGTACAACATGCACGCAACATCGTAGGTACATAACATTGCATATTCAACACGTACATAACATCATCTGTACACAACATTGCATATACAACTTGTACATAACACCATCTATGCTCATCACTCCATATGCAATATTCACACAACACTATTGTACCATCTTGTACATAACATTGCATAGACAACATGTACATACACTATATATACACAACACCGCATGTGCACAACATTACATATGCAACATGTACAACATATACAACATATGAACAACAATAATACCACACATCCAAAACCACATTGTCTTTACCAAGTAACTTTGCTTCCAATGTCTCTCTGCCATCCATGCTTATCTTAGCATGTCACAAAGCATATCGTTTTCATTCCGTTGATGCATCCTTTGGTATAGCCCGTCCATAACGTAGACATAATATAATCACATAATATCAACTCATAACCACATGATATTGACCTCATATATTTGTCATGACTATTCTTCCCACTTGATTCCTCATAAACCAAGAACCTCGCCATGTCATTCACTTGCAGAAGCAATCATTCCTTCATAAGAATGATCCCTAACAACCTTGTTGGACAGTGATATAGATCCATGGATACATACATACATATACATAAACATTAGCATAAAACAATCATGGTCTTGTCAGACAATGACATATATACATACATACATGTATACATATAAACAACAACATGATCATAAGGTCAAGGTTAAGAGAACTTCCTTTATTCATGCAACACATGTGCAACATTAAGAATAGTCGTTCCCAACCATAGCCAAGGCATTTGATGCCTCAAATTCATTTACTTTACCTTTTTGGTTACCTTTCACATGTTTGTATTGCCACCATTCGTTTACCACTATGGATCAACTAGGCCAACTGACAGCCATAGTCTTACCTTCTACTACGCTTACTCATGCACAGAGCTTCATCTGAGTCTTACATTACTTGTTGGGTACCACACAACTCTCCCCGAGATTCATTAAATTTCCTCTTTCTCAACCAATTCCCAAGAATCAAAACATAAAAAGGCAAGTCAAGAAACAAACAAGAAGAAAACCATGGAAACTAATAACAACACGACTCTGCAAACAAAGTGGTATGGCCATACACTAGACATAAACAAAGTCACCAATCAAGCACAACACATCACGAAAGACCAAAAACACAAGACTGACAACAAGCACCATTACTCAATCCCCATGGTTCCTATTTCTTCCAAGGAAAGCTCAACCCAAGCCTTCTTCAAGGTTTCATGGCAGTCTCTTTTCCATGCAATATCATGCATCATACTGCCATAAACACATAATTGTTAGTGCATAAATAAATATAACAAAACACCAGTTACCTTACCTTGTTGTGCCAAGCACTTTGCTCGCAACTGAACACATCCACGCCATCTCTCAAGGGACTCCAATTCCCTTGACAAATCCACATGTAACCAGTGACTAGCTAATATACCTGTCAATTACATGTCGATGAATATAGCACATATCCACATAATTTCATACAAATCAAGGTTAAGAAGACTTCATGTATGCAAACACTTGTTCCTAAAGGAATTCTTGCCCAATTCCTTCTTTTGACCTTTTTGCTTTGTTGCAATAGAGTCTTATTATGTGTTGTCGCATCACCCAACTGTTAGTTATGTAAACACATCAACTATTACCTTGTCACGCTAATACCAAGCATGTTTTCTACAACTGCTCACACACGTCAACCACATGTTCCAAATATCAAGACAATCATATCTATAAATTTGAAATCAACTTTTACAAACAATCATGTCATAACCCATAGTCAACTCATAGTCATTAGACATAATGCTACAACTGTCAACTACATTCATGTACATATCAACTATCTCAACACATACGTGTTAGTACAATCATCTTATAACAGGATCATTTGAACACAGACTCATATTATGCAATTCATCAAACATTCAACCAACTTGCAAACATACCATGTTAAATAAATCAACTAGACGACATAATAGATACCAAACACTCAAACACCAAATAGACATCATAATCAAACAATCAAGCACCAAATATATGGCATAAGTGAACTCATACCTTAATGTATGATCTGTTATTGAATGTTAGTTTTGTTGTGCTAATTTCAACTTCAGATTTATAAACAAATGCTTGTTAATTGCTTCATGTGAATAGGTTCCCTTATGGTGTTTGTGAATGAAAACAGGTAAATTTTATCAAGTTTTATGTTAAGTTCATGAGAAAAATAACATGAAAATCAAGTGTTGAATTCCACATTTGGTTAATCATAATATCTTGGGGAGATGGGTAAGCAGAAGAAATGTTACAAAACTGAGAGCAGGTAGGAGCATGTCACGGGTTTTCAGATCTAGGGTTTGAAGCTGGACAGAAACAGGGTCAGGATTGCAGAATTGTTCAGGGGGGGACAGATCCTGACTGGACAAATGGTAAACGAGGGGTCCATAGGGACCCCCACATACAAACAAATAATTATGAATAAACAGCCGACTCAAAAGGGGGTGCAGATAGTAGGGCTTGATAGGTCAAAGCCAGAGGAAGGGACCAACAAGAGCAGAAATGAAAACAGGGATAAGGCAGAGCAGTCTGCCAATAAGCTGAAGGGAAAGAGAATACCCGCAGAGTCAACGATAATAGAAAGGCAAAGGAGGCACAATCAAACACCGCACAGAAGAATAACCAAGAAGAAGAGCAGGATAACCTGGAGTATACAGCTACGGAGGAAGAAAATGAGGTAGAGAAAAATATGCAAGAGGATCTCACTGATAAACCCACTCAGGGTCCATGCAAACCAAGAGTGGCAGAAGTCCTAAGAGTGGTACTAACGGATCCCGAAATAAGCCTACAGAGACCACATGACTGAGAATGCAGTAATTTGTAGATTTATGGGACTGTGGCCAACAGAAAGAGCGTTATGTCAATGGATAAAACAACGTTGGAAACCCAAAGGAGATGTCAGTCTGCACCTAGGAGCAAAAGGTTTCTTCACAGTTGTGTTCTCCAATCTGGAAGATTTGTACAGAGTCTTTGATGGAGGCCCCTACTTCTTCGCCTCAGCGGGCCTCTACATGAAACCATGGAAACCTAATTTTGTACCAGAGAAGGAAACTTTCAAGAAGGTCCCAGTCTGGATCCGCCTCTTTGTGCTCCCAATAGACTATTGGGGTTTGGCCGCTCTCAAACAAATAGGTGACAAGTTAGGGACATTCATCAAAGCTTCAGAGGCTACATTACAGAGAAGATACACTTCATGCGCTCGGATCTGTGTGGAGATGGACGTTTCAGGAGCTTTGCATGAAGGTCTATGGCTGGAATACAGAGATGAGGACTACTTTCAAGCTATCGACTATGAGTAAATTCAGTTTCATTGCAGAAAGTGCCATGAACATGGACACTTAATAAGGGAATTTCCTTTAAACAAAACAACGGATACACAAACGGAGCATCAGGAAGGAAAGCTTAAAGATACCTTTACTCGTCCGAGAGCAAGACAGAGAGCAAACAGGAGGCGACCAAACAAAGCAAGCGAAACACAAGCTAACACAAGTAACGCTTTTGAAGTACTGGAAAGTGAAAAGGATTTAGAGAACCAGAATAAGGAGAACAAGAACAGTGAAGCAAACAAAGCAGCAACTGAAGCAACAACCAAAGGGGCGGAAGAGGAAAATCCATACAGCACAAAAAACAATCAGGAAGGAACAGAAGAAGCAGATGAGGACTCAGAAATGGTCACAAGTGATATAGGCAGTGAGGACATGGAACTCCAGGAGATTCTAGGGCTGGAAGGAGTCAATCTACCAGACATGGTGGAAGATTGGAGAAAAAAAGGGGTGGAAAACATCTCGGAGGAGGAAATCCAGAAAATCAATGCAGTATTCATAGCCAAGCACAAGGCCGAAATGGAAATGCATCACAGAAAACTGGGCGTAGTAAAAGGAAAAGGATCTAGAACAAAGAGTGTGCTTCAAACAACCTCTGGCTCAACTCAGAAGAAGAAAAGACGGCACAGAACAAACAATGAAGTACTTCAGGAAATGGGATATATGCTCGTAAACTCTGGTAAGATGAAAGCTCTTGATGCCTTCTCTTTTGGTTCTTAAATCTTAGTGTATTAAAATGAAAGTCATCTCGTGGAATGTTAGAGGGCTCAACGGCCAAACAAAACAAAGTGTTAAAAAGGAAAGTCCAAAAGGAAAAGCCGGACATAATTTTTGTGCAAGAAACTAAATGTGCAAATAACCCTATTCAAATTGTAAACAGGAAGCTAGGTAGAAGAATGGAATATATGGATATAGACAGTCAGGGATGGGAGGGAGGTTTAGTAACATGGTGGAATCCTCATGTCTTCAAAATCCTTTCCTCGGAGGCATCCAGACACTTTTTAGCCTTAGAATGTCAAGTAATGGGCAACTCAGACATTTACTTATGCATTAATGTCTACGGGCCTCAAAAATTAGAAGAAAAACTCAAGTTAATAAATTCGCTAATGAAGTTGAAGTAGAGGTATCCTAGAGCGAAGGTTATCATAGGAGGGGACTTTAATATGATAACCTCGCTTTCGGAAAAAAAGGGAGGAATCAAGAAGCTAAACAAGGATTCTAAAGCTTTTGTAGAGTTCATAATGTTAGTAAGACTGGTCGATATTCAGCCCAGGAGTGGGGCTTACACTTGGAACAACAGAAGGGGAGGGGAAGACAGATTGCTTCCCGTCTTGACAGATTTCTTGTTTCTGAAAGTCTGTTACTGGAGGGTGTAATCGTCGACTCTGATATTCTTCCATGTGGAGGTTCAGATCACTGGCCCATATCACTAATGGCTACGATACAAGGCACGCCTAGAAACAAACCCTTTAGGTTTGAGAAATTTTGGTTGGAACACCCAGACTTCATCCAGCTTGTAGAAAAATGGTGGCAAGAACCAGTGGAAATTAGGGGCACTAAAATGTACAAACTGCAGGGCAAATTAAAACACATTAAGAATAAAATCAAAGAATGGAACATAAAAGTATTTGGTAACATATTTAAAGAAAAAACCAAGATAGAAGAGCAACTAGAGAAGATACACAATGATTGGATTCAGGGGATCAGTATTCCAGATACAGCGGATCAGGAAAAACTTTTAATGTAACAATGGCAAGACAGGTGCCATCAGGAAGAAATGTTGTGGAGACAAAAATCTAGGATTCAATGGCTAAAGGAAGGAGAACAGAATACCAAATTTTTTCACAGATCGGCACTGGACTATATAGGGGTTAACAAGATCCTCAGTCTCAAAAATGAACAGGGGGATCGCATTGAGAATCATCAAGGAATCTCTACCTTGCTCACGGAGCATTTCAATAACATCACTCAGGAACCAGAGATAGACAGAACTGAAGCCATTGAGAACCTCATCAAATCAATTCCCAAATCTATTTCTAATGAACAAAACCAAGCGTTAACCAGAGAAATCTCATTAGAAGAAGTGGAGGAAGCAGTAAAGGACATGCCCAATGACAAAGCGCCAGGCCCTGATGGCTTCACCATAAACTTTTACAAGGCTTGCTGGGAGATTGTTAAAATGGAAGTTTGGGAGGTGGTGGAGGACTCTCGGCATTCGGCCTCGATTCTAAAATATCTGAACTCCACTTTCCTTGCTCTAATCCCCAAAGAAGAGGAAGCCACTACCCCTGCTAAATTCTGTCCCATTGCTCTATGTAACGTCCTGTACAAGATCATCTCTAAGGTCATAGCAAATAGATTGAAGCCCATTCTTTCAGGCCTCATCTCAGAAGAACAATCTGGCTATGTTGAAGGGAGACAAATCTTGGACAATATCTTGTTGGCATAGGAGATGATGCATACTCTGCAATCTAGAAAAGTGGCAGGCATGATGATGCAACTTGACCTATCGAAGGCTTATGACAAAGTAAGCTGGAATTACTTGGAAGCTATCCTGACAGCCTTCGGGTTTGCAAATCATTAGATCAAATGGATTTTGGCCCTAATCAAATCGACTAGATTTTCCATACTGGTCAATGGAGCCCTTGCCAACCAATTTACTCCCTCTCGAGGGCTTAGACAAGGAGACCCTCTGTCCCCTTTCCTTTTTGTGATTTTAATGGAAGGTTTGAGCAGGCTCATTCGGAAGGCTAAGGAGGAAGGCAAGATCAAGAGACTGCAACCACTACCCTCTATTCCAGCCACTACGCATCAACAGTTTGTTGACGATACTATGTTGCATGGATCTCCAACTGTAAAAGAAGCTCAGGGTTATAAGAGCATCCTAAACCTGTTCAATGAGGCCTCAGGTATGGACATAAACCTTTCCAAATCAACCATTTTCTTTTTTAATACAAATGTAGCGGTTCAGAGGAATCTCTCGCACATTCTAGGCTTCCGAAGAGGCAATCTGCCTTCAAGGTACCTAGGAGCTCCTCTATCAGATAAATTGTGGCAAAAATCTCATTGGGAAAAACTCCTAGACAACCTAAAGAAAAGATGCCAGCACTGGACTCATAGGGCCCTCAATTTTGCTGGAAGGCTAGTGCTTACCAAAGTAGTTCTATAGGCTATCCCGCAATATATGCTTTCCATCATCTCAGCACCCCAAGGAGTCCTTCAACAAATTAGAGTGATTCAGAGAACGTTCCTCTAGACAGGAAATGCAGAGAAAAGGAAGTGGTCTCTTGTTGCTTGGAATAAATTATGCAAACCCAAGATCTTAGGCGGGTTAAACCTTCTAGATCCCTTCACTATCAACAAAGCTTGTGGAGCCAAACTATGGTGGAAATGGATGAAGGAACCCAATTTACCGCGGGCTCGACACTGGAAGGCAAAATATGCCCCTTCACGAAGTAGCTAGGAATTAATTAGAATGCAAGAGAGTCCAGAAGGCTCCCCAATTAAGAATTTAGCAAGGAAGAATAGGGATATTATTCAGGAGAATAGCTTCTGGGAAATTCGCAATGGTGAAACAGCCTTCTTTTGGGAGGATGCATGACAACAACTTCCCAAATTGGAAAGACCAGGATTTGCAGAATTACAAAGAAAGTTGCAAGAAAAGGGGAGGCTAACGGTTCACCACTACTGGTCGCAGGATAACAAAGACACAGTATGGAGAAGCTGGGCAAAAATCGAAATAGAGAACATAGGGAAGGGAATATGAATGCCAGCAACCTAGACATCATTTTAGATAAAAGAAAAATCAGGAAAGCAAAGGACAACGATAAGCTAAGATAGGGAAATCATTGAGGGGGTAATTTCACACTCAAAGAGGCTCGAATATGCATCAAAGAGGCAGAGCAGGTGGAAAAGGTAGCTTAGAGCAGTAAGGTTTGGGATTCCCAAAAATTAGAACCTTTCTTTGGCTGCTAATGCAAAGGAAGATGCTAACGTGGGAAAATCTCTAGAAAAAAGGTTTCAACGGCCCTTCAAAATGTCCGCTCTGCAACAGGGAAGAGGAGACCATGAACCATCTCTTCAACACTTGCGACTCAGCTGACACTTTGTGGAATTGTGCTGAAAACGTCATGAAGCAAACGGACAGAACTAGAAACCCTATCTAGGAGACCATCAAGAAATGGAGAGGAAATTTCTTGGGCAATCAAAGAGTAAACACAATATGGAAAATAACACTAGGGTTCATCACCTGGACTCTATGGAAAGAAGGAAATAGAAGGGTATTTCGTGACGAAACTAGAAATATCACCCATTCTTTTGAGACTATCAAGCAAAACATAAAACAACTGGTTATGGTAAAATGCAAAATAGATCAGAATGATAAAGCTACAGGTGATGACTTATGAATTCTGAAAACCTTTGATTTGGACAGAGAGGCTGAAAGTGTGGCGGTAAGGCATCAACAGAAGCTCAGAACCACCCCGAGCATCTGGAAGGGACCTCCACCCGCTTCCTCAAGCTGAACTTCGATGTAGCCTCCAGAGGCAACCCCGATATCGCTGGCATTGGAGGAGTCATCAGAAACAACGATGGGGAAATTATACATATCTACATGAGAGCATTAGAAGAAGGAACGAACAACGAAATGGAATTTATGGCAATGGAGCAGGGCCTTAGAATTTTGCGAAGCCTCCGAGCGGGTGATGCTGTAATAGAGGGGGACTCTCAGCTTGCTATCACAGCAGCCAAGAGAATGTATGCTGGGGCAAAGGCGAGTAAGGTTACACAACGCTGGCAATTAGCAAAGGTAACAGAGAGCATAGAAGAACACTTGGGGTGGCTGAAAGGATTAGTCTTTCAGGTGGTACGCCGCAAGGCCAACACCGTAGCAGACCACTTGGAAAACGTCAGCATAGAGAACCCCACCACGATTTGGGACAACTATTGGTAGGATGTCAGCTGCCCGGATTTAAAAAAGGATTACACCCTGCTCTCGAGGCAGGATTTAATGAGTGAGAGATAGGTGTGAGTGAGCGAGGTATGTCACAAGCATAACGGAATGATAATGATAATAGTGAATGCTAAGAAGGGTAGTAAAAGACTGCAGGAGAATGAAGGACAAACAGGACAGGAGCAATCAATGCTCAAGCAGGCGAAGGCAAAACACAGTGTTACTATGATCACGACAGGCGAGCGCTGCCAGTACAATTTCGGGCGATGGGACACCTGGAAAAATATGGAGATCATCAAGAAGGGTGATCGCGAAGGAAATCTGAGGGATCATCAATGGAATTCCAACCCATTAACTAGTAATTATGACAACCGGACAAGCCAGCATCAGGGCAACAAGCGAATGGTTTACGGTTCGTTTAGTAACTCCATCTATTTAAAGATCAACGCAGGCTCCAGAAGGATCATCAGTTCTGCTATCGACAAGCGAAAGATCAGTTCCTATATCTTCAAAGTGAAAAGTGTTCAATTAAGTGCAAGAAGCAGGATGGCAAGTGGAGGAAATAGGAATGTTGCGGCTAAAAGAGAATTGAAAAGGGCTAAAGCTGCTTATGAGACCCGTACCTCCCAAAAGGAAAAGCGGAGGATTGAAGAGCTTGAGGCCATAGTGAACGAAGAAGAAAAAAGCATGGACCAGCAGGAGATGGGTAAGGAAGTAGACTGGGTGCAAGACCCCAGAACGGTCACAACGCGGGCTACGCAATTCGTGAGGACCCAAACTGAAATGTGGAGAAAGAAAACTATGCTTGCCAAAGCCATCAGCATGCAAGGGGTCTATGCCAACCATGTGCGGCAGGCCCAGCAGACACTAGCGGCGACTAACGAGGAGCACACGGCCATTCTGGAAGGGCTGGACTTCAAAATTAGCAGCATGGAACAGCAGCTTGACACAATCTCGAAAAAGTTCACAGTTCTGATCAGTCTGCTGCAGCACACCATCATTCAGGAGGGTCGTGCTACAGGGGAAACTTCGGAAGGGTTAAAAAACCCAAGCACTCTTCCTTTGCCTTCTCAGGCAGGCCAGGCCAAGGCGTCAGCTACGCAGGACAATTCCAAGAACTACATCATTCTGGACACCTATTGATTCTCTGCGTTCTGTTTTATATTATTTCTGGTGATCTTTTTTCTAATTGTGCATGTCCAAGGCTTTTTGGGTGGTTTTTGAAAAGGGCTACTCTGTTTCAGCCCTGTAACCTATCTGTTGTCAAACGGATGAAGGGTTATTTTGTTAGATCCCAATTCCTCTGCTGCCCTGCGTGGTATGCTTTAAGGGCAAATGGTTATAGATAGGGGCAATGTTAAGCTGAAGAAGGTCTTTTACTGCTCTGGCAGTTTTTTGTAAACTATGTATTTTCGTTTAATATAACAAAGCTGATTTACACAAAAAAAATATTAA
>APFE030867226.1:0-10084 GCA_000404065.3 Pinus taeda
GTCCCCATCATCATGGTCCCCACTGCTCTCCTCTGCATCCTCCTCCTCCCCTGTATCCATAGTCGCCTCTACATCTGCTGGTATGGAGGTTGACCCCTCTAAGTCATCAAAACTAATAGGGTCTAGCACTGGATCACCGAGACCCATGTTGGCCAATGCCAACTCAACAGTGGTGTCCAGACCCATATCTTCAGGAAAGACATCCCACATCTTTGTCTTTCCCCTCAACCACTCTTCCCTCTGCCTGTAAATAAGACGAAGGTTGGCGTGCACATACACCATTGTCTCTGCCCTGGACTGGTCAAGCCTGCTCTTCTTCACAGTATGAAAATTCCCATATGTGCTCCAATTCCTCTTGCAACAAGAGGATGAAGTCACCGGAGAGAGGAGCCTCATTGCTAACTGTTGAAGAGGAGGGCTTGTTGCCCCATGATTTGCCCACCAAGAGTAGGGCTTCTTAAGCCCCTTGTCTCTAATCACATCTTAACCTCCAAATCGACCAGTGCCAATGGAAAACTCTACAAAGACATCCTCCACCTCAGCAAGCAATGCACTATCCTGATAAATCCGCCTCAATGCCTCTTTCCTCCCCTGTGAGATTTCACCATCCATGTGAGGAGGGAATCTGCGGGAAGGTCCATGGCTGTAGTATTTGGGGTTCAATGAGTGAGCCAAACAATGTAAAGGTGTACAATTCTTGTCCCATCTGCAGACAAGAATATCATGTATGGTATCGCAGAAGGCCTTTGTGATGTCTCATACTGGGGGCACTCACTCTGTAAAATAATGCTCCTCATAGACTCAATCATGGAATCCCATCCCTCATAAACCTCTCCTAGGATGGGTTTGTCTGTATCTGCAACTCGAAGCAAAGAGATGATAGGGTCCATGATCCGAATAATTAGATCTATCCTCTCCCACCAAGCATCATCTAGTACCGTGTCCTTCAGTCTTTTAGAGGCTGCCTTATCTGTCTTTCTCCAAAAAGACCAAAACTCAGAAATAACCATGGACCCAAGAGCGGTCTTGACCTCCCTCAACCTCTTCAACATCATGAATGAAGATGCAAACTGTGTATCAACAATTTTCAACAATGATAGATTGCTGTACTCCTTGTAGATAGTGAGGGCATTTGTATGATTTTGCACAAAGTTACGGATATGTCTTGCATCCTCAATAATGCTTCCAATCCAAAGCACATCAGAAGCAATGGATTTCAGTGCTAAGTTCAATGAATGGACAATGCAAGGTGTCCAAAACACTTGTGGATATTTATCTTCCACAATCATGCCAGCCGCCTTGCAAACAGGTGCATTATCTGTAATGATTTGCACACAAGAATCAACACCTACCTCTTCAACAACTCTAATAAATAACTCACCCATAAATTGTGCATCCTTGTATTCGCCAAGTGTATCCACTGCTTTCAGGAAAACTGGACCATTCAAGTAAGACACCATGAAGTTGATGATTGGGTGTCGTGCTGGATCTGTCCATCCATCAGAAACAATGCTAACCCCAGATGTTGGCCATGATGCCTTAATAGGCTCGAGCATTTTTTGCACCTCTTTTTTTGCCTTCGTCAACAATGTGGTTCTCAGCTTCTCTGAATCGGGAGGCACATACCCTGCTGGAGTCCCTTGAGTTAGAGCTCGGCACATCTCAACAAATAAAGGTGAACGTGCAACATTAAATGATATGAAGTTTTGATAGAAGAAGAAGGAAATGGTGAGATCAAGCTCTTCCCGTCTCTCTTTTTGGAAAATCCTGTCCATTGGACCAAGTGATCTTCTTTTTAATGCTTGTCCCCCAGTAGAAGTAGAACTCTCAAATGGAAATTTGGTGGTGGCTTTCCTAAAAAATGGAAGGGGGTATTCATTCTTGCCCTTGGGTGCTTTTGATTTTGAAGCCAGTGCCACATGTTCCATACCAACATTGGCCTCCTTTTCCAATTCTTTTCTCTGTTGTGAAGTAATAACTTTACAAGATCCGATCCCACAACTAGGTATAGCCAAAAAATGTGATTTCACACGGTAATATGTGCTTTTGAAAGAAATGTTACAAAAGTTGCATTTCCATTGCACATTGCCTCCTTCCTTTCCCTTGTTGTTTGGCCCATCCTCTCTTGTGACATATTTCCACAATGGATATTTATCATTGTCTTTAAGTCCTCTTCCCTCAACATTACTTGCAACAGACTCTGATGATATTGGGGGAGGAAGGGCATCTCTACCCATGACATTCTTGCCCTTCCTTGCTACCTTTGATTGAGCCATGTTACCTCAACCTGTAAAAAAAATGAACAAACAGTCAAACTGCTGTAAAAATTTAAAAATGCAAGCAACAAAAGAAATGAACAAGAATCAAGTTCAACACTAAAGTCTAATATATATATTAATATCACTATATCAGTGGCCACTGGCCACTATCCATAATTATTAATATCTTAAATATTTTATACAGTATACTATATCAGTGGCCCAGTTAATTTGACAAATGTTGCAGCTTTTACTAATTAGAATACTTGTTTGATTGTTCCAAAAGCAATATAATTCTGCCTAGGATGAGATTTTATATGCCAGTGCAGGCTCTGGAGTCTGGACAATGTAGTTCCTCTACAGGCAATGCTTTCACATGTTTAAGATATTGCATCTTTCTTCAATAAAACTGGATATATCGTCTATTTATATGTTGATACTGCTTCATATGATATATCAAATATTGTAGATTCCAAGCATACTACCCATCGTATTTGAATTAGTATTCTATGTTGCTGTATAAAAATCAGATTATCCATCCCTGAACGGAGTAGAGAATGGATGGAAAAATGTCAAATATCTTCTCTGCTCCCTTGAGACAAACTGTTTTCTGCTACTAAATTCTTCTTAATTTGGTACAATAAAATGTGTTTGCTTAGGTGCAGGTGCAAAAAAGCTTTTTGTTGTCTGAATTTAAAAGAAGGCTGTCTAAAAGACCTTGTAACTAAAATTACCTAATGTATCCGAAAAATCTTTTAGTGAGTTGTGCGTTTGAATGATTTTGCTTGTTTTCATTCAGCTAACTTACAGGTTATTCAAGATGGGATGTGCCTAGAAGTTCTGGCAATCATTCAGCCTCTGTATTAAATCTGATGGCAATCGATTGTAATTTGTCATCAGTTTATAGACAATGTTTTCTATTATTCAAAGTCTAAATGCTACATATACAAGCATTTGAGGCTAGAGGCGGTGTCAAAAAAATGTTTAGGGTTCATATACAGAGAAAGGTAAAGAGATTATTAACTTGGCATCTGGCATGGTATCTCTGCAATTTTGTTAGCATCGATCACAACGTTATATATGGCATCATAATTTCTATGCATTGGCGTGTAAGCTAACGAGTCAATGACCATGCAATGTCTAAAATAACAACTGAACGTAATGATAAATTGAAAATCAGTTTCGAACTTTCGATATCCTGTAGGAAACCCTACTGATTGAATGCGATATAAACCACGTGATTTTGAAAAAACCATGCCTTACCTCAAGTTCTGGACGTTGGGTGGATTGTGGACTTGGGCGGTCCGCTCCTCGCTGCAACAAAGCAATGATGCAATCCTTTGCGGCTTTGCCAAATACACTGAAGTCTGACTGAATCCTTTGCCGTCAACTGGGAGAGACATGCCCCTTTTAAGTTTTAACCTAGCAGCAGATCCGAAAACGAATCCGCAAACCAGGACTCGACAGGAAAATCGTGACACGCTTTCGAATTTAGAACACACCCCTGGACACGACGTGCCACAAGAGGACACGAAGAGTCCTGCCATCATGACACGTGTCAAGACAGAATCATGTCTGATTCTTCCGATTCGCGATTCGTCCAGGGTTTTGGACGAATCCGGTTTCATAGGTTTTAATGAGTTTAACGACAAAGATAACTCGGTCTCTTTCAATTTTAGAGAGTCTAAAAGAAACAAAAAGAAGACTCCAAAGATTCTTTTTCATTGTATAATCCCTTAAGTCCAAAAAAGCGTAAAATGATACAACAGGGATGAATTTTTGATAGTTTTAACGAGCCGAACAAGACAAGCCCTCGATCTTTTTGTGTAATAATCCCTCAGGTCCAAAAAGATTAAAATATAGAGGCGGGATAACACTTCTGATGCCTTTTAACGAGCCGTAGAGGCCAATCACTCGGCAATCTTTTCAGATTTTACGAGTCAGGTGAAAAGAGCTTAAAGAAGACTCATTTTCGAGGACCGAGTGATAGTTTCAGGTAGTAGCTGATTCCAGGTAAGATTTGGAATTTTCCAATCACGATAGTGTTACAAGGATGCCTAGAAGAATCACTCTTCGTAGATGTTCCTCGAAGGGGTAAAAAATCATATGGGGGTGAATGATCGGCTAAAAACAGAGTGGAGGTGATGGCGAGAACACGACCAAGGCTCAAAAGCTAGCAATAAGGAATTCACAATGGTTATTTACCTGTTCATTTTTTAATAAGCTTAAACATGGGGAGAAACACTTGCTCATGACTTATGCTTATTTTTTAACGAGCTTGAACTATGCGCTAAAACTGCTCATGGAGATTTTAATTTTTAACGAGCTTGAACTCTGCGACAACATTGATCGCCAGTCGTATGATAAGAAACGTCTCATTTGAGATGCTATTTTGAAGTGGCTTACATATCTCAAGCTTTGCCACAGATCCTTTCTTTATGCAAGCTAGGAAACGACTAGCCTTACGGGTTTAAAGGGTTAGAGGTCCTAAAAATTTAAAAAATAAATAGCCACTGTTCACTTGCATGCGGAAAGGTTTGCATGCCCCCAAGTATAGCGAAAAATTTCAAGGTTACCAAGAAAGTTCTATAAGCGTAGCAAATAAAATTATTTCTTTGCGATGTCTATCGAAATAGACAAAGGGGAGCGGAGTCACTCGACATAACCTTAATGAAGGTATCTTATTCGAGTCTGTTCCCATTTTCCTGTGAAGACGGGTTCGCCAGACTAGTCATATATCCTTCGCAGAAATCAACCCTATACCCAAGGTTTTCCTATCAAAACAGACCAGGGTGCATGCCCCCTGGGTTTCAGTCACATCTTCCTGAATCACTCGCGCTCATCAAGTGGACAAACTGGAGACCGATGAGACATTTCTTGCATGAAAAGACCATTCAGGGATGGCATTTGACTATTTTTGATGTGTGAACCGGGGAATGACATTTGGTCTACGAGCTTGACCATTCTGACTTCGTGCAGAAAACACATTACTCTAAAGAGTGAGGAGACGATGGCTCCCATGCAATAAATATAGTTGCGTCCAAGGAGTAGATTGTAATCTAAACGTCCTTGAACTACCATAACGTTCATGTGAACAATTTTCCTTCTCAAAGTAATGGAGACATTTGGAAGGATCCCTAAAGGTCGACTGATTCCCTTGTCGAAGCCTGTTAGATTTCTCATTTCAGGCAAAAGCGATGGTGAACCAAGCGCTTTCCAAGCAGTGGAGGAAAGGATACTCACAGAAGCCCCTTCATCAATGATGGTACCAACCATGACCATTCTGTAAGCTTGTACAATAATTTTGAATGGTACACTGGCTGGCAAATGGGGTCTGCCTAGTAGATTCTAGTCGAAGGAAACAACTAGGTTGCTTGGTGGTGGGACCGAATAGACGGCCGGGTAGGACTCTGATGAACTTCCTTCCTGCGGTAAAGGAATGGGAGGACTTCCCCCAAGCTCATCGGAGTCGGTGTTGATGAAAAGAATTTGAACGGTGTCGTTCTCTTTCTCTTCAGTGACAGTATCGTTCGAAGATGAACACTCTGAAGGCAATACCAGGTCAACTGCCGTATCCACCCTTTGAATTTCGTCTGGTATGGATTCTGAGGGTTCATTTTCAATGATAGGTGCTTCGGCTGACCAAAAGGATGGGCTAGCCGGATTTTCAACTAGTGGAGGGCTCGGCAAGAGTTTTTGATATTTAGGAGGAAGTCGTAACGGTGAAACCGAACGATTATCTAAAACTCTTTTAGCCTCTTCAAGGAAGGGACAACGGTGGATGGCGTGATCGCCTTCACACAACTTACAAGGAAGTTTAGGATTGCTTCTTTGTCCATGTGCTTCACTTTCATTGGTTGACGATGAGCATTCAACATAATCGCGAGAGGTTGATGCTACCAGATGGTGAAAACGAGGAGACCAGTCCCTTAAGATTCGAGGGATGCAGGGACAATCTCGGTGAAAGTGGTCTCCATTGCAAATGACACAAGGAGATTTATGTTTTCACTGTGCGGTAGACGATACTTGGTTGCTCCCTTTCGATTTTGGTTCCTTTTTCTCTTTCTCCTTCTTTTTCTTCTCAGTTACTTGACTTTTAGCTTTATCGGCTTTGTCAAGCGAAGAGGAAGGAGGAGAAGGAGAATCAGATGAAGTAGAAGGTTGGGAGGCAACTCTAGTGTCATCTAGTTGTTGGTTAGACTGTTCAGGAATATTGGGATTCTAAACGACAGAGGTAGAGAAGAGCCAGAACGGAAAACCAATTGTCAATATTGGAAGTGACAAAGTGGCCATATGGGGTGGACCAACATCTTCCAAAGATATGAAGGGACTAGGATTTCCTTCACGGGGAAATACTTGGTTGGTAGACTCCATTTTCTCAACCTGAAGATCAACGGGGGAATTTGTGACATTATTGCGATTAAAATAAATTTTTTAGACGCTTGGACACAACTTGTTTTTTCAATTTTAAAGAGTCGAGAAAAAACCAAAGATGACTCTAGTCGCCTTCAATTTTTATTGAGCTTGAAGTGACAAGCACTAAGAGGACCTTTTCCTTTAAGGAGTCTGAAAAGGAGAAAAATGGACTTCTCTGGAGATATAGGTAGAGAGGATTACCAAACCAATCATAAAACTGTAGAATACTTTTTACGGTACGGCAGTTAGTCTTCAGTGCATTACGATCGATAGGGCGGCAGACACGGCTTCCTAAGGATAAAGGATGTAGCTTATTGTGGTCTACCAATATATACGCGACGGTATATGGGAGCACAAGTCTGTACTGGCACTTTCCGTCTTAGAGTGGAGGAATCACCCAACCAGCACTAAAAGCAATAGTTACCAGGCTTTACGATGCCAGAATACGTCTCTAGCCTAGACCTCTAGATGTTGTGCGTTAAGTTCCAAAGCGTTGTTAGATTCATTGGATTTATTTTAAGTTGATATTGCTTAATAGTTTGCCTTTCAGGTTCACCACGTGATGTATGTATAATTACTAAATGCAGTGTAAGATGATAAACAAACGTTTTATCTTCTTTCAGCAATGAACATCCTAGCTACTAAAGGTAAGAAATTCAAGCATCTTTACTTCACAGAGCACAAAGCACACGCTAATATGCACAGTCCTAAATCAAGCGAAGCATTCAAAATGCAAATGCACATGCATGTATTTGTTTTTCAGCTCTCTTAATGTGTAAATGAAACTAAGAAAGCTATGTGAAAAACTGAATTACTTTTAAAGCGACTTTACTCAACAAAATTATCTTTCAAAATGAAGTGAAAGCAAGAGAGACACTTTGCGATTTTGAAATGGAAATTGCTTTTCGACACTTTAAAACTAGTAATTCAAATCTTATGCAATAGTAACTATATAATAAACCATCTAAGACAATGGAATTGCTTTCTAAAACTAAAAACGACAGCTACGACACTTTTAGATCTAGGGACGACAGTTCGACTATGCTACTTTTTGCAAAAGAGAACTAAAACGACGCACAATACATAAAAAACGTTTATAGTTCTTTGCACTAAGGAGGCGGAATAATGCAAGAGAAGGGGGTATTCACAGAAGCACACTGATTACAGACAACAAAAGCTCTTGAATAAGACTGAAAACAGTGAGAAAAATCCACAGTCGGAGGGCAAATTCAATCCTCCCTGACCATCGCACCTGTTACACAGTGAACTCAGTATGTAGCGCACCTACTCCATTCGGGAAGTGCAATGCATACAGGCTGCCTTGAAGGCAGGGTGTGATGGTTACAGTGCGACACTTTGAACGAGACTTCACTCACAGTTTGCAGTTTAGTTCAGGTGTTTAAGCTGAATAAGTACAGATCAATGTATGTAAAAACACAGGGGTGATCTAAGAGGTTACTAGAGCCACCACTCAGGGCAATTAGATTGCTTGCAGATCTATTGTTTAATTTATAAACAAAACTCAGAGATTGATTGAAGCAGCATTGATCTACTTTGCATTTGCATGACAAATGCAGTTCGAAGGCTAGCTGGCTTGACTTTAGTCCCCGTCTGTATGTTTATAAAAGAAACAAGGATAGATAGCTTAACAAGTAATCTAGTCGCTCCCCAGCGGAGTCGCCATTTTGTTATACGGGAATAGTGTCCACATGGATGTTCCTATTCCCACTAAGATGGGTGGCTATCTTAGAAACAAACAATCAAAGTCTACTATTGATTCCTTTCATGAAAATAGATGAGAGGAGAACCAAGGGGGCCAACCTGAGTCTTGCGCTCGATTTCCTCTCCTTCTTGATAGAGTTTTTCCGCTCACTCTTTGTCTGCTCAGCTTCAAAAGGACCTGTAGAATCACAACAACATACTACTATGCAAGAAACAAGGATCTAAGTTCATAAATAATGCAGGATCAGATGTGCATTAACCATATACAAGCATATATAAGCAAGTACACAAGAATATGGAAGGAAACAAGAATAGCTTTATTCAGATAAAAAGTAGCAAGAAGATTACAACCATGAGCTCTGACCCAACATCATCCTCTAACTAAGAAGCCCTTCTTCACCTCAAGCAAAGTAAAATCACTCAACACTGTGAATGTACACCAGAATACCAACAACACTTCTCTATAAGTTACAAAATTTCAACCTCTGGATCTCTATGATGAGGGATCCATATATAGATGATTACAGAGAGGTGACTCATCTTTTGGGATCTTGATTAGTGTCTTCTCTCTGATAGTTCCTGCTTCCACTTGGAGAATGATGATCTCTTACTCATCCCTGGTCAAAAATGGAGTGGCAAGTGTCAGAGGGGAAGCTTCTAGAAGATTCCATGATCTTCCACCTCGCATTTTGATCCCTGCCATTTTTCCATTACCGACCATCGCACCTTATAGAGGAGAAAAATAGTATGCATCGCACCCTGTACATTGGGAAGGTGATATGCATCGCACCCTCTGCATTGAGCTTTCAGTATGGTCCAGTTTTGACCATTTATGAGCAGTTTTCAGTGGAGAACTTCTGGGAGATGATGTAATCAGTTGACCTTGTTCCTTTAGCTAGTGAAGCAACACTTTTAGGGACTTAAGAGCCCTCAGTTTATGGACATTTGTGATTGGGGTTGAAGTGCCCAAAAATGTCTATAATATTTTCCCCCTAAAGCATGAGGTCGTTAATATTTTTTGATGTCGGGTGAAATGATTTACTATGAGGATCTGAAGTTTTTTTGAGCTGGGAGGTGACCTGTAATAAGATACAATACAATAAATTATTTGAAAACATTTTTTCATGATCTAGCTGAGGTGGGCATTCCCATGCTCAGCTTTATAAACTCATTTTCATATACATAGGACAGAGGACCGTCTATGCGACATATTGATGATATGGACACATCATCCTTTGGTTTGGATAATCATCTATTTGGCAATGATGTACACTGGATGTTTTTATATTCCTGAATATATCGCAGCCCGAATGGATGAAACTAGATCCGGGGTCTTCAAAACTCGGCCAATCTTCACTCAGAGTACAAGTCGATCCATGTGAAAAATGTTTTGGAGTCGAACATGGAAATACATCGCCTGATTACCAGCCAATGATGTAATCTGTTAACAGGCGCGAGAGGAATCACCAATAATGACAATGACCCTCAAGGTACTGTAGTACAATTCACGTGGTGTGAAAAGGGACTTGGCGTCAAACACCATGTAAAATCTCTCGGTCAAAGGCCATTGATGTAAACTTGTCGCTGAAAGTAGGAAACTTGCCATTGAGGCATGCAAGCTTCAAAGTACTGAAAGGGTTGTTCCTAAGTCAACTTCTTGGATGATGAGATGATGTCGACAAGAAGCG
>APFE030867234.1:0-23844 GCA_000404065.3 Pinus taeda
TTCTCAGCACACTTGTGACCTTTAGAGTATTTGCTATCACAACTGTAACAAAGCCCTTTTGCTCTTTTTTCTTCCAATGTTTGTGGTGTCAACCTTATAGGTTGTGGAAGACTAGGGCAACAACACTTCCGTCTTTATAGTTGTGAGTGGTATGCTTCCTGGTTGCCATAATTTTGCTTTCCATTTTTCTTGCTAACCTGAATGCCTTCTAATGAATCAGGTTCCCAAAGGCGAACATCATGTTGGATATTATCTTTTAAAGACCCTATGAACATATCAATCCTATGCTCCTCTGGAATATCTTTACCCTTATGTTCAATTTTTGGAACTCCTCAATGTGCTCCATTATTGAACCCTTTTGTTTGAGACTTATCAATTGGCTAAAAAAAGTGTTGCTTTTTGTATCCTCATAATGTGCCATCAATTCTTCCGTAAAAATTGCCCAAGTGATAAATTGTTTACGAGAGCAAAGCCATTGATACCATACAAACTGATTTGGTTCCAAATATAAAGTTGTATATGTACCTTTTGTGTGTTTTGCACATTATTGAGATCGAAAAATTGCTCCATCTGTAATATCCATGTTGCGGGATCCTTGCCATCAAACTTCCTCATATCGATTTTTGGAATATGGTGGGTCTTCGATCCAACATTAGAGTCCATGGAATCATGATTAACATTTCTTTTGTTCTCATCATGAGTTTCCTTTACTACCCTTTCACCCTTAGTGACCCTTTCTTGTAGCAACTTATTTTCATATTTATCTTCAATTCTTCCATGTTTGTCTTCAAATTTATCTTCAAATAATCCATCTTAGCTTCCACATCATTCATCTTAGCTTCCACGTCATTCATCTTAGCTTCTACACCTTTCTTTAAACAATCTATCTTAGATTCTATTCCTTTTTGTGCAAGTGACACTTGTTGCACTTGGTCTCGTAATTTTGATATATCATGTTGCATTTCTTCCTCTTCTTCATGAGTCATGCTAGAGCTTTCAAGTCATCTACTAGGTGTTTCCATTTTCTTTCTTCAGGGCATCAATTACTGATAATAATGTTTCACTATGCCCTTTGAATTCCTTCAAAATAAATTTTCTAATCAAGCTTAAGCAAACATTTAAAAAATATACACACCTTTTTTCACTTTGTATGAGCTCGATATTGCCTCTGATGTATCTCTGTAATTTCAGATCATCCAGTTCTGAAATTGTGACCTACGGTAGCCCTCTGTGTCCTCTTTCCAATTCCACCAGTCTGACCCCAATTGGATTCTCCAATGAAGAGTTATGCCAAATCTCCCACAGTGACCTGATTATAGACTAATTCAGTAGAGCAAACTTGTACGACGTTCCGCAAATCACTGTTTCGACCTATGGCTCTAAACAATATACAAAAGAAACTACAGTCCATCCTCCTTTTGCACCTTTTTATGAAATTTCAATCCAATGCTCAGAGAAAAAGTTATGACGATTTTCCCCAGGTCACCTGTTTGGAATGTAATTCAGGAGTCTGCAAAAAGACCAACTTCTTCAGATCATATCTCCGCAGTTATAGCGCAAAATGCTTTGAAATTCGAACCTGAGATTTAGCGCGATGTCTTCTCAAATGGGTTTTTTTTTCAACTTTTGCAATTCACCGAAAAAAAGTTATAGCGAAAATGCCACGATGACCTGTTTGGAGCAGCGAAACCCTAGAATCTAAAGCTCTGATACCAAATGTTATGAAACCAGCTCAAGAAAATATAGAAAAGATAGATCAACCACCTTAGAATTCAGCCTCTTGAGGGGGAAACCTCCTTACATTACATAAATGAATGATTCTTGGATGATACAAATGAAAAGACCTCCTTTCTTATTATTATATAGGAGTCTAAAGGGGTCATAACATAATCAGAGCCTACATAACAATAATAATGTAAGGGCACAATAATAACAATAGTGGGCTTCTATGGGGAACAATAGTAACAAAATGGGCACAATAGGGGCACAACAATATTAATAAGGGGTACAACTACAATAGTAATGGGGTAATCACTAGTATTATGGGGACCCAACACCTGCCTTGGGCACCTCCAAGGGATGTTTTCACCCAGGGATCTTATTCTCTTTTTCTTTTCTCTTATTTCCAACCCATTGACCACCTCATAGAGGTTTTCAATCAATGAGCCAATCCGAGGCGCCCCTGAGGAAGTTTTCACCTTAGATTTTTATTTTTTCCTCTTATTTTTCATTTTTTTTTCTTTTTCCTTGTTTTCTCTACCCTACCTTACTTGAAAAACAAAATCATTTTCAAGTATACGAATAATTCCAATGGAGCCATGTGCACATTGAGATGATAGACAAAATGATGTGGAGGCTTGAAATTCATGCTTTCACAGGTATCTGGATTTCAGAGACCAAATGATTTGACTTTGAAGGGATCAAACATAGTTGAGGAAGAGAGTACTGATGCAACTTAATGACTGTCTAGAACCATATTTGAATATAGTTGTGATGTTCTTAGTCCTTTTGCTGATATGGATCATTCTTCTTGTCTTTTTCTATCATGACCTTTACATCCTCCACTTTTTGCTGATTTTTCTCTTGAATACATGGAGGATTTGATGGTAACCATGAGGGAGCTCTCTCAATTTCTGATCCTGATGTCTTCTCTTCATCAAATGCAGCCCATGGTTCTTTGATCTTCTCTTTTGCATCTTCTTCTATTGGATATGGTCCTTCAATGATATCAATATAATCTCCTTTTTGCAATACTCTTCCTGAGCTATGGTGAATATCATTGAGCTCAAGAGGAGTTGTTTGGAAGTGTTGTACCTCAACTTTGTAATTGGGTTGAGCTACTCCAATGTGTGGGTTTGTAAATGGTGGTTCCCCACTATATACTTGATGGGCCTATCTGTTATTCGGGTTTGGGTTCGGTTGAGCAGACATTTGGGGTTGCCTTTGTGGAGCAGGAGTCAATGGTTGCGGTTGAGCAGGTGGTGGATGCAAAAGAGCAGGAGGAGAGTTGTACTAGGGCCTCCACCCCTGATGAGGTGCATTCCATTGAGGCTGTGGCTGAGCATAAGAGTGAAATGAATGAGAAGCTGGTTGAGCATGGTATTGAGATGGATATGACCAAGGAGGGGGTGTGGACCAGGAAGGATGAGTAGGGGGACCCCAAGAAGGCATGGAAATGGTTTGATTGGGGTTGTAATATGTTTGGGATGTCCCTTGCATCCCCTGTCGATATGGTCTAGGTCCATGCGGCCTCCTTTGGTCTATGTAATAGGTTTGTTCAGTGACTTTTGCGGCCCCTTGGTATACAAGTTTAAGTCTGGGCAAGGAAGGGCACTTGTCTGTAGAATGATTTTCTTCATAGATTGAACAAACCTCTATAGATTTCCATGGGCATTCATTCCTAGGATGCCTCCTGGTGCACCTAGGACAAAAAATGGCCAAAGCCCTCTCTGCTTCCTCTTGTTTTATTTTGATATGCATGGAAAGAATCTGCCTCATCTTGCTCTTGAAATCTTCCAGCCGATTCTCAAATTCACTTCTAAGAGATGAGTTGGAAGACAAGGTACTGCTCCCAGCATTTCCGTTTTCAACCATTAGCTCTAGAGGAATGGGTTTCTTCTTCTTCTTCCCCTATAGGTTCTTCAAATATGTCTGGCTGTTACCTAAGGGTGTTTCTTGATTGTAGCCACCGAAGAAGAGAGAAGGTTGGCTGTGTGAAGCAGTGGAGATGTTGTGCAAACATTTTCTGAATTATCTCTACTCCTACGAGGCATGAAATGAAATCTCTTTTTGAGTGATTTTTGTTTTGTTTTTTTGTTTTTTGTTTTGTTTTTGTTTTTTTGTTTTGTTTTGTTTTGCTTTTTGTTTTTTGTTTTTTGTTTTTTGTTTTGTTTTGTTTTGTTTTTTTGTTTTTTTGTTTTTTTTGTTTTTTTTTTTGTTTTTTGTTTTTGTTTTGTTTTTGTTTTTGATTTTGTTTTTGTTTTTTGTTTTTTTTTTTTTTTTTTGGCTTGTACCTGTAAAACTGAAATGGATTGAACAACAAATTGCAACTAACTGAAATGAACTTGCTGAAATGAAATTGCAGAATTGAAATGAAAGCAGGGAAATGACTAATCTACTTTGCTGGAATGGAAATTGCAGAATTGAAATGAAAGCAAGAAATGAGTAATCTACTCTTGCTGAAATGGAAATTGCAGAACTGAAATGAAAGCAGGAAATGCCTACTCTACTCTTGCTGAAATGGAAATTGCAGAATTGAAATGGAAGTAGGAAATGCCTAATCTATTTTTGCAAAATTGAAATTGCAGAATGGAAATGAAAGCAGGAAATGACTAATCTACTCTTGCAGAATTGAAATTGCAGAATGGAAATGAAACAACTACTCTACTTTTGCTGAAATAAACTACTTAGTAGAATGTTGTAGTAGAAAATAGAAGAAAAGAAGTAATCACAAAATATTCGGAAGCTTCCCCGACAACAGTGCCAAAAAGAGTGGTGAGCTCTAGTATTGCAACAATAATGCTGCAACTCATGGGGCTTCCTTCTTTACTTTTATCAACTCGGTAGTTCGTAACAAACTTGGAAGCGATGGTGCTGTATGCACAAGTACTAGCTCTTACTGTAGGATGTCACTTGATCAGATGGCGCAAGTTCGCTAAGATCTTAAGCCAATTTCTATGAGTTCTTAGAAGAAGCTTTAATTGTGATGAAAGGAAATTAACTCTACAAGGGCTATTCTACTTGCAGAAAGAGAAGGAAAACTGAAAGGGAATGCAAACCCTGGCAAACCTAGTTTACCCACTAACCCTATGTTTGTAGGAAAAGAGATGGAAACCAATGAAGTGAGTGCCATTTGATTAATGAAAAGGTAAATTGCATTTATTCAAGCTACTTCTGAAAATAAATTGAAAGAAATAATCTTTTTGCACTTTTGAGTATATATGGAATTATTACGCTTGTGATTTGACTAGTTGTGACTGTGCAGAGGGTTGGTGGCAAAGGAAGATGGATTTTCTTTTGTAGAAGGTGAGGAAGGTGTGGAGAGGTCCTAAGAAGTCCCTAGTACCCTTCTGGAGACTTCCATTGCGATTAGACTTCGAAAAATCACTCGTAGGAAATTCTACAGGAGGTTGCAAGGGACCTACAGGAGGTTCTACAAGAGGATCTAGAAGAGAAGGCCAAAAGTAGTTTTTGGAGGTTTGAACGTGGAAAAATGATGGGAAAAGGGAAATTAAGGCTGGATGAAGGTGTTGATGGGTCTAGGACTCTATTAATGAAGATCAAGAATGAAGGATATGGTTGGATTTGTTCAAAAGGCAAGAAAGCAAGTTTATGGAAAAATGCAGAAATTAGGGTAGATTGGTGAAATATGGTGAAAGAGTGGGGAAATATTTGAAAGATGCACTAGTACAGGCTATGATATGGAGGAATGATAAGCTGGAATGTTCTACAAGTGAGCTGCACTCTTACTTCTCAAAACTGACCCAATCAAAAACCGAAAAAACAGAGTTTTGTCTATTTTAACCTACAATCTGACCTAAAACCACAGAAATGCTGAATAGAACTTTATTGACAGAAAATGATGTGAGAAAGCCATGATAAACAAACATGAAAGGATTTAAGCATGTGAATCTAATCTAATATCAACTTCTCTGACTCGAAATATCACACTAGCAATTGCATTGGAAGAGCCTAGACTGTGTTTTTGGTGGCAGCAGTAGTGCCTTGACCTCAAATCATGATCCCACGGAGGGAGAAAGGAGATCAAGACGTGCTAGTAGCCTTTTTGGATCTTTTTCTGTTACTGCAACAAACTACTTAAGCAACTTGAAGCAAGGACAACTATTCTAACCATGAAAAGCAACCTATTTTAACAAAGCAAGATTTAACCTAAACAACAGAAATTATCTTATGAATACAAGCAAAAGCATATAAATACACAAAAGAGGTGCTGGGAACATGGGTTGGTCCCTAACCTAAGAGCTTTAGCCCTCTAGAAAAGATCAGTGTTGGTTCAAAACTAGATTCATTTTCATTGATCAAAAAATAATAACAGTTACATCACAAAACTGTCTTCAAAAAGAGCTCGAAAATGAGCTGAGTACAAGGCTACACAAAAGTGTGGAAATAGACTATGAAATGGCTAAAATCTAACTAAAAAAACTTAGCACCTAAGCCCTGCTATCTATACAACTCGAGCCTCCAATATCTCTCCTAAAACCAAGGGGCTTAGCTTCCCAAAACTGTAGATAAATAATAGTCCTTATTTACTAGCTCGGCTGCCCCTTGGATGCACCCATGTGGCTACTTGTGCTCCGAGTTTCTGATGGAGAATTTGAGGTAAGGGTTCATAAATGAAGGTAACACCCTCCTACAAATCCTCTCCCTTGTTCTTCCTCGAATTTGGTTGCCGAATGCTCATTAAACCTTTGATTTTGTCTCAAAATTGACCAAAAATCTGCATAAAGCACACATTAGACTTCTTAGCATAATGACTAACCCAATTCACTCTATTAGCATTAATATAATAAAAAACATGCAATAAACTAATGAGAATGGTGGATTAAGCTGAGTTAGGAGGCTAAATGAGCCCATATAGTTAACCATTTCTGAGGCTCATCAAACGCGAAGTGCGAACTCGTGAAACCCTTGCTAGTTACTTCAAAACAGATAGAGGAGTTCAACCATAACTAATAACTGAAACTTTAAGAGTAATATCATACAGTAGTCATGGAGGAAACAAAGTGATATCGAAAGACAAGTGAATGAATGAGTTCACATTGTTGATGGAAGGGGTAGTCATTGAAATGATTATCAACCCTAAAACAATAATCACCATCAATTTTCTCATAAACACCAATAATTGTTGATGGTATGATTTTCTCATAACCCTTGTGTCATATCGACAAGTCAAAAAGTGGAGTTATATTTACACTCCAAGTTTCCGAACAATCTTGAAGGTCTCCATTATAATATACCACATATAAGATACATACAAAGGGTTTGTAATGCATATCAAGGCTCTTTGGATTGTAAACCTGCATGCTGTTTATTATAAAGGCCTAAAATGTATAAACATATGTGGTGGTAACAAATTTGTTGCACAATGCTAGTTAAATATTTATATATTACAATGAAACATCATTTAACCATTTACAAAGTAGGAAACTTAGAACATGAAGGTACATAAACATATTTTTAGGAGTAAAAGTGAATCAAAGAACAATGGCATGAAAACAACCTTAAATATGTTATAAATACCATAGGGAATTCATGAGTTTGGGTTCAAATTGGATATACAACTAGAGATATATGAAGTATTAAACCAATTTTTTATGATTCATAATGTAAACAAAAAGGATTTGAAATGTTTCATTAGAAACATTACATTATTAAAGTGCAACATCTAATTATACAAATTATAAGATAATGAGCTCAAGGGTTGTGGTTGGAAACATTTTATAGAATGAAAAGAATACTTGGTGAGATAAGTTATTCGTCTTTTGGTGAATACATCTGCATACCATTATATAACAATTAGCACTAGAAGGGATTAAATGTAGACAGGAGTAGGGTTTAATAACAAAAAAAAGAGTATAGAGAAATTCAATATCTTATAACAAACAACCGTTGTGAATTGTTGTGAAGTTGTGATTTCTAAGGAATGACAATTGTAAAAGAAAATTTATTTAAGTTAGGAACTATGCATACTTTATTTTTATGTTTAGTATGTTTAGTGTATCAATGAGGTTCATTGCAAGCAGTATCAGAGTTGTAGCTTACAACATTAGGCATCTTATGGGTCCTAAACTGAAACAATTATTTTCTTTGTGTCACAATAAGATAATCCAAATGTTAGGGGAGGTTGACAAATGGCTGAAGACAACAATGTACATACTTTTGTAGGGTCACCTAGGGAAGGTTAGGAGCATAATACCTAGATAGGAATGATGTGAGGAGGGTTCGATAATATAGACAATCACGAATTTAAAATATTAAAAGTAATGCATAGATTGAAGGCATATTTAGATAGTATAATATCAAATCAAGAAAAAATGTCCAAATATAAGGAGGAACAAGAAGAGGTTAATGGTTATTTACTCAAAATACTGGAGGGAAATAAAGGTAGTAAAAAAGCTGAAGAAAACCATAAGAAGAGACATAGAAGTATATCTACTGAAAGGAGTGATTCTATAACTTCTAGTGAAAGTCAGATACATGGATTTGATAAAAGAGAAGAACAAATATCTGGTAGTAGTACCTATGTGTATAAAAGGAAAAGGAATACATCTCAATTGCAAGGAGAATTAAAAAATATGAGGTCCCCAAACTTTGATGGAGAATATAAAGGAGTAGAGGCGTGGCTTCTAAATATGAAAAGTATTTCAAAATCTACAGTTATACTAACAACTTGAAGGCCATATTGGATACATATTATTTAAATAGTAAAGCATCCTTATGGTGGGAGGAAAATAATGCCATAAGAGGAACAAAAGTAAGAATTTAAAGTGGAAATTGTTTAGAAAAAATTTAAAAATAAATACTTAACAAAAAGGTATTTTGATGAGAAGGCCAGATAATTTCATGAGCTAAGGTTAAGGAAATGAACCATGCAAAAAATTGTAACAAATTCATGAGCTTTTTGAGGCATGTACTTCACTTGAAATCTGAAAATGAAAAAATACAAAGATTTTTTAGTTGCCTACCTTTTTCATACACGGAGATAATTAAATTTGACAATCCAAAAACTATGGATGAGACTATAAGGAAGGAAAAAATGTGTTTCAACCAAAATAAACATAAGAGTGACAATTCTAAGGGTTAGATGCCCAAAAAACATGAGAAGTTCAATACTAAGAAAAATGGGTTTAAGAAACCTGCCTTTTCCACCACCTTTTAAAAGCAATCAAGGAGGAAACTATAGAATAAGTTTAAATCAACAAAAAAATATAGGATAGAGGAGTGGAAAAGGAGTAGGAATAGGAAATAGGAATTTTGGTGAATCAACTAGGCCACTAACAAAGTTTTTGGGCTGAATTGAGAACCATTTGTGGAGGGATTGTACAAAAAATCCTGTAAATAAAAATACAACTGTAAATAACTTGCAAGAAGAATTTACAGTTAATGATATTGCATGCAACATCCCAAGGATTAGTGCAACATTGGATGAGAGACAAGAAGATCACCAATCCACTATGGTGGAAATCAAAGGTAATTTTTTTGAGAAAAATGTCATAGTATTAATCAACCCTAGTTGTCCTTGAAGTTGTATTTCCCCTATTGCAATTGGAAAATGTGGACTTAAAAAGAAAAAGAATAATAAGGCATAGTTAGTATAATTGGCCACATGAGCTAAAAGAAAAGTCACTGAAATAAGTAAATATTGGTCATTAAATATGAATGGTATGAATACTCATTTAAATCTAAACATTTTATCTTTGGGGTCTTTTGACGTTCTTGTTCGCATGGGTTGATTAGAACCACATAGAGTAATTTTAAATTGTTTAGTGAAGTCTTTTATCTATATTAATGATGAAGGGGAAGAATGTACAATCAAAGGAATTCCAAGAGCCATTTCTATGAGGTAAAATTTTTCTTCACAATTAAATGAATGTGCTCAGAAAGGTTGTCAAATGTTTGCATTCCAGATTGAAGATGTTTCTAGTAACAATCAAAAACCATCTCTAGAGGATTATTCTTTATTGGAGCAATATAAATATGTCTTCCATGAAGAAATACTAGGACTTCCTCTAACAAGAGATATAGACTTCACCATTGGTCTCATTCTTGGAGTAGTTTTGGTATCCAAAACCCCATATAGAATGAGTATTCTTGAGTTTATGGAATTAAAAATTTAGTTCCAGAAGCTGCTAGATAAGAAGTACATAAGACCTAGTGTATCATCGAGGAGTGCACTGATATTATTATTTAAGAAGAAGGACATGAACCTTAGACTTTGTGAAAATTACATACAACTCAATAAAATGACCATTTGAAACAAGTATCATTTGCTCCAAATTGATGACTTGTTTGACCAAGTCAAGGGAACTTCAATTTTTTCAAAAATTGATTTAAGATATGGATACCACTCGAAAATAACCAAGGATGAAGATATTCAAAAAACAACATTCAAAACAAGATATGGAAATTATGAGTTCATGATACTCCCATTTGGACTCACTAATGCACCATCCACTTTCATGTGCTTGATGAATTGTGTGCTTAATCCTTTCCTAGAAAAATTTGTCATTGTATTCATAAATGACATTCTGGTTCACTCAAAGAGTAAAGAAGAACATGATCAACATCTTCATATTTTTCTTCAAACACTTAGAGAAAATGAGCTATATGCTAAGTTTAGAAAATTCTCATTTTACCAAAAACAGATTCAGTTATTGGGACATGTGGTATCTGAGGAAAGGATTGTTGTGGATCTAGAAAAGATAATATATATTATTGATGGATAATACCTAAATATGTAGCTGATATTAGGTATTTTATGGGAATTATAGGTTCTTTTAGAAGATTTATTGAAGGATTTTCTAAATTGGCACACCTAATAACTTCTTTACAAAGGAAGGGGACAACGTTTGAATGGAGTCAAAAGTGTCAAGATGACTTTGAGAAATTAAAGCAATTATTAGCTACTGCTCCAATCCTAAAATTAACTGACCCAATAAAGAGTTTGTAGTTTGTATGAATGTCTATAAAGAAGGGGACTCAACCGCTCGACTATGAGAACACAAATTTTAGATGTCGCAGTTGCATGCAAATAGGACATCTCCAATAAAACTGTCCATTGACCAAAAAGGACCCCAAAGGAAAAAAGAAACAACAAAAAAAGGCCAAAGGGTGGCAGCAGACCGACTTGATGGAAGAAGAGGACATGCAGATAGAACCTACAAGGAACCAAACAGAAACTGATATATATCCGGGACAGATATATACTCAGGAAGAATTTACCACTGACTCTCATATGGGGCCAACAATATACATCAGCATCAAGAACCTCAGATGGAAGTAAGTGGAATAAAAATAACTCATGGATCTGAAGGATTTGAATCTGACAAGGAACTTCCATTGAACACACTGGAAAAGCAGCTGGCCATTATCACACCCTCTCCCGACTCGGAGGGTTGGAGAAGGGTGGAGAAGAAGAGGGGTAGAAAAGCATAGGCCTACTGATTTTTATTTTCTTTTTATTGTAATTTTGTCCCCTTTATGGATAGCCATCTTCATATGCTTCTAACATCTACAACATGTAATTTTTTCATATGAATAAAATTACATCTTTTTTCCACGGGAAAAAAAAGAATGTCTATAAAGAAGTATTAGGGGTGTTATAATGTAATAAGGTCATGTAATTAGCTATGAATCTAGAAAATTAAAATATCATGAGAAGAACTATGCCACACATGACTTAGAACTAGCAACTATCATTCATGCTCTAAAAATGTGGAGACACTATGCCATAGGGAGAAAATTTCAGCTAAAAATAGATAATGTCAGCCTCAAATGCTTATTTGACCAACCAAATATATTTTCCAGGCAAGCAAGATGGCTAGCATTCCTTTGTGAATATGTCTTTGAAATCATAGACATTAAAGGAAAATAAAACAAATTTGTGGATGCTTTGAGCAAAAAATTAAATCAGTGCCATTTCTACAACTAGTTAGCAAAAAAATATGATAGAAAATATTAAATCAATGACATATTTTCATCAATAATACATGAACATTAAGGATAAAATTCAGAAATATGAACTATTAGATGAAGAGGAAACTATTTTTTTAGTAAAAAATCATGATTTGCTAATGTACAAAGGCAAAATTTATCTACCTAATGATACAAACTTGGAAATATTTGTCCTAGATGAGTTGAATAAGAAACCAACAACTAGGCATCCTGGTTACCAAAAGTTAATAAATGTGTTGAGGAAAGGATTTTGTTGGAATAATATGAAGAAAAAATAGCAAATTATGTGGCTAAGTGCTTGGAATATCAACAATTTAAGGCTTAGCATCAACACCTAGTAGGGCTATTACAAACTTTACCCATTCTAGAATGAATATGGGAAATAATATCAATGGTTTTCGTTACCGGGTTACCAAAAACTAGGAGGCAACATGATTTTATTATGGTAGTGGTAGACAAACTTAGTAAAGAAATACACTTTATTCATATTAAATCTACCTTCAAGGACATTAACGTAGTAGAAATATTCATGAAGGAGATATTTAGACTCCATGGCATGCCCAAAAATGTGATGCCAAGTTCATTTCTAAATTTTGGAAAGGTTTATTTGAAAAAATGGGAACAAAATTAAATTTTAGTAGAACCCTATCATCCTCAGACTGATGGTCATACAAAAAGGACCAATCAAATCTTAGAATATATGCTATGAATATGCCAACTAAGTGGGAAGACTATTTCCACTTAATTGAGTTTACCTATAATAATGGATATCATACGTTTTTGAAGATGAGTCCTTTTGAGGTACTATATGACAAACGATGCAAAATACATCTAAGTCGAGACCATACAAAATATAGATTAGTGTTGGGATCATATATGATTGAAGAAATGGAAGAAGTGGTTAAACAAGTTCAACAAAATTTGAAAACAACTCAAGACTGATAAAAGAGTTATGCAGACTTGAAAAGAGTTAAAAAAGAATTCAATTTTGGTGATCATGTAAACTTAAATGTGACCAAAGAAAATCACACTTAGAATTTGCAACTGTACCAAGATATCACCTAGATATTGTGCACCTTTTGAGGTGTTAGCGAGGATTGGAGAAGTTTCCTTTCAGATTTCTCTTTCGACAAATATAAAAATTCATAATGTATTTCATGTATCCCTCGTAAAGAAATATGTACATGACTTAGCTCATATAATTTATTGGAATATCTTATAGGTAGAACTAGAGGGAGAGTTCCTGGAAGAACCTCTATGTATTATAGACGAGAGGGTAGTTACGCTTTGGAATAGAGACATAGCTCATGTAAAAGTTGAATGGAAGTATTCCCGCCCAGAAGAGGAAACTTGGGAGTTGGAGGATGATTTTAAAGAAGCATATCCATCTCTATTTTATCAATATATAATGGCTTCGAGAGTTTATGAATAAACACCAGGACAATGTCAAATTCAAGTGGGGGAGGAAGTGATATCCCATAACTTGAAGTTTATGTTGTAAATTTGTATATGTGGTTAAGTGTGATTGTGTTTTAAATTTAAATATTTATTTGGAAGTAGTTTATGAGTGTGATACAATTTGTTAAATTTGAATGCGAATTTGTATTTATGATGTTATTAATAAAATGAAATATCTGGAAACTGATGTTGAAGTTACATCTGGATGAATGAGTTATGGATGCAAGTTAATTATTGATGTTGATTACCACTAATTAAGTTCTAGGCACCTAACCTAAATTATTGGATTATTAATGATCATGGAAATAATTGATCATTAACTTCCCTAAAATACAAGAGGTTATCTTTGAGAGTGGGGAAGTGGAGCTCATAAATGAGCTAGTAACTACCTGCCACCTGCTGGGAGAGGTGGAGGAAATTACCAACTATCAATTGAGTGGTAAGAGGGTGATCCACTTTTTTGTCATCTTAATGAAAAAGAGAGTCACACAGATCTTTTCTATTGAGAGATAAGAAAAGGATAGAAGTGAGGTAGAAACGCTTGCAAACTTAGTGCTCGGGGGGGGGGACACATTAAGAACAATGTTGTTTGCAGAAAAGTTTAACTGATTTTGACCTAGGTTTCAATTGAGGGTGCCAACAAAAGTGTTCATGTAGTCTAGAATGTCGTTGACATTTTCACTCCTTTAGAACAAAGGAGAATCTCACCCGAGTTGAGCTAAAATTGTAAAAGGTGTAGGGGATCTAGATTTGATTAATTAGGAAGTTTTCACAACTATTATCACATTCATACACAACCATTCGTCTCATGTACTTAACAAAAAATGGACATATGCAGAATATTTTAAAAGGGGCCATAAATTACACAACCGAATATCAGAATTCCCATCCTCAATATATTATTAACCAACATAGTAAAGTTACAATATAACACCATCATTATAACTTGCGGCAATTATAGGTTTGTGCACATATATCAAAATTAATAGAAAATATAGAAATAGGATATTACAAGCTCAGATCTCAAACATTACATAACACCAAAACACTGCAACACATTCCCAACATATACAGGTACAATTTATATTCTCGACATGAACTGAACCTTACAATGCCGTTTAAAACTTATTTTTTGCTTCCTTCTGTCTTTTTTTATAACTGCGCTCACTTGATCTAGTCTTTGATACCTCACTCACTTGATTCATGATATTCCAATACCTAGGTCTATTACCTTGGTTCTCTTTTGAATTCTTCAAAGTAAACTCCTATTTCTTCGACACACGCTCTTATATTTCGCTATCAAAGTTCCAAAACATTTCATTGCCACTTTTATTTTCTGGTACTATGTTTCTGACAATTTTTTTCAAAACGTCATTAACAAGTGCTATTCTTTCAAAAATGAAGGACCCAACATGGCCTGACCACATCCTATTGACTCACCCTCGAGTCAACGTGCTGCTACTACTACTTTGGGCTCCTATGTAGCTTGGCCTCCTCTAAGATCAATTGTGGTACCTTCAAATGAAAGACCCAACTCTGGATCGATTTGTAGAGCTGACTCCTTAAAGCTTATTAATGTGGAAACAGAGGAGTTCCATGATTCCAGAAGTTTGGAAACCTTAGATGAAAACTCTGTAACTAATTGCTCACTAAGGTCGGTAGGCTGCAACTAAACAAACTCTTGAATATACTGATCTGCAACCGTGGACAGAGTACTCAAAGTGATAAAATGCTTCTAAGCCTCCGGGCGGAGGTCGTGGAGAACTTGATTGGTGAATTTGGTTACATCTTCCAACTGGTTTATTTGGGGATCGAGTACATTTTCCTGATACAAAATATGATTCTTTATTTCCAGGTCGACAATCACCATTGCCTGCTAAAAAATGTTTTGGACATTCTCTCTCATAGGATTGATCACTGCATTATTTTTCACAAGAACACTACTACCATTTGAAATTTGATGGAACATGTGATAAGAGTCTTGCATAGCTTGTGGTAGAGTGGTGTGGATAGAAGCGAAAATTGGAATCTTGTCAAGAATCTGGTTCTTAACTAACTCTACTAGATATGACGTAGATGTCTGCAGGGTGGTGATAGTGTCATGAAATGCAAGGTTTTGAGCAACAATTTTCTTACAAGTCGCTTCAACCATAACACAACATTCGGTAGAGGAGTAGGTGACAAGATCTTCAGGTTTCTTTGTGGCATATGGATTAAGAGTAGGACATAAGGACTGTAACTGAGAATGAATCGTATTTACCTGGGTCTCTAATCCTTCCTTCTTGAGGTGCAATTTCATTTGTACCACATTGACGATATTTAACTGATGCTGGTGCTCTTCACACAATGAGATGAAGGTCGGTGCACGTAGTCTCTATCTAAACCAAGCGATGATCCAAATGAGAAATGGTAGTCTGTATAAATTTTATAAGCTGCGATGAAGACCAGGCATTGAGGGTATCCTTTGAAATTGAGTGTTCCAGAGGAAGTCATGATTGCAGTGGTTAGCCACTAGAAACCAAGAACTTTGATCGATCTTGTGGTGAGGACTCTCTTTGTATGGAAACTTCTTGATTTTGTGAGATCCTAAGGAGAATTATGATTGGAATAAAAGTAATAAGATCATGTTGCTGGGAAACAAGAGAAAACACTTGATGACATTGGTCAGGATCTTTCAAATCAACCACTTCTTCGATGGAAATGACTTGAGTGGTGGGGATAAGAAAGATGAAGTGGCAATAGGAGGTGGAACAATCAATGGTGGAAGGGTAATAGCAATGGAAAAACAAGCATAAGAAACAATGGCGGAGTCAGTTTCCATCTCTTCTGGATCATGAGGGATGATAAGTGAATCAAGGAAGTTGGATAAGCTGTCTACGAAAGAATGAGGCATTCCTTCGGATGTTGTATGCAGGGATAAGGGTTGTTATTCATCAATGGGAAAAGCAAGGTCAATGGATAGGGTTTCGACATCAAGGTCAATCAAAGTGGAAGGAGAGATAGTGCTATGGAAATGGTGAGGTGAAAGGGGAGTAGGAGTGGTGGCGAGTGGAATAGTAGATGTGATAACAAACGATGTAATAGACATAGGAGAAACTTGATTTACTTGAAGAGTTTGTTGAATATAACAACCTACCTTGGACCAAGTAGAGTAGGATGAGCTCAAACACTACTTAGCCTTCTTTAGCAGAGGCTAGAGACCCTCCAACACATCTTTAGAATGCTTGTGCAAAGTAGAAGTGGCATCTTCAACGAGTTTCATTGCATCAAAACTGTAGAATATTTTTCCATCTTGTTGCCATGTGACGACCCCAGGACAAGTGCCAAATTTATATTGGAAATCATTCTCACTGATGTAGAATGGTAGTGGATGCATAGAGAAAGTGTCTGAAGAAAGTTGCATCGGTTGAAGATAGAAAGAACTATGAGATATCCCAAACCATACCATAGGAGAGTATTGTTCCAACAGAGGGAGGGACACCTGCGAAATAGAATTTGACATAATGACCATCTTGTTGAACTAGTGGGAAAATGCGAAGTCATTAAACTCTTTATTCATGGTATTTTTAGTGACGCCAAGGTGCATACATATAAGCAATATGTTCATCTTCTGCAATTGTGGCGAGGTCATGTCCTTGTCATGGGGGCTTCACTCAATGAACCTCTGACATATCGTGTGTGTTCATGGCATACTAAAAAATACCCCTAATTGGACTACATATTGGAAAATACCTCTAAAAATCCCATTATTTAACCCCCTACCAATATGAACCCAATACACCTCGCCAATTTAAATAACCCCTACTTTCACTAGATATTGTAGGTATCCATTTTTTCATTAACATTTTTTATACCCCTTTATATTTTTTCATTAACTTTGAGCTCCTTTTTTTATACTTGCTAATATAAAAACCCTTTACCCCCTATATATCCCCCAATATATTAAGTCAATTTTTCCTTATTATATATCCCCCAATATGAACCCACGTGGTATTGTATTGCTCCACTAGTGAAGCCCCCATGGTACCTGTGGAGGACACCATTCTAACATAGCAAGGGGAATAAGTAGAAATAAAAAAAATAAATTAAGTGGACCAAGCATAGACATCATTGGCAACTTCAAATAATCATCGTAGAGACAGGCTTCCGCAACACAAATATCATCCAATATGCATTCTCCTCTGGTATACAATCCCCATTCAATGGTGAATGTGGTCTTCTTTTTATCTTCTTTTCCAATATGTACTTGATGATATCCTAAGAAGATATCAATAAAAGAGTAAGCTTCATTTCCCCCAACGTTGTCCAAGAATTCACCACTGAAAGGAGTTGGAAATGGATCATGCACACATGCATTATTGAGGCTACGATAAACAACACACACCTAGATTTCTTTTGAATCCTTCTTATCCTGGATAAAAATAGGGCTTATCCATTAAGCATCATCATCAAGGAATATGGGGCTAACAACTAGCATTTTGTCAATTTACTTCTTAAATTTCTCCTTGACTAGTACATTCAACATGTAAGGCCAATGCTTAACGAGTTTTGCATCTGGTTTCTATGTTATTTTCATCTCTCCCAGGTCACCTCTATTTCCCTTCAATTCCGCGATGCAACAGGGAAATAAATCCTCATCTTCTTTAAGCATATGAAAAATTTCCATGTGGTCTAATGATCCCAGCAATCTCCAATGGAAGCAAGGTTCGACCTATCTTCTGTGCCAATATTCATATTTTTCAACTTAAGTGGTTGCAAATGTGGAGCATTGCATACATGATCCTCTTTAATTTTCTACTCACCTTCTAACTCTTTGAAGGATAAGTGCCTTAAATCCTCTAAATCATCATTTGGTTCTTTGTTAACTTTACCGCAAACAAAAACTTCATGAAACCCTAAATTATACTGGTGTGTAAAGTCTCCATACCTACTACATTTTGCTAAAGCATCCTCACCTGAAAACAACACTCTAATATCTCTAAGGGCTTGCGCCATCTTTTCATCAGCATTAGAAAAATAAAAGCCTATACAAAACTGAGCCGCTAATACATCCCAATCTATTGTATGATGCTTTATCTCCTCCTACAAATACCAAGCTTGCAGAAGATTTCCCAAATAGTGAACAAATAGATGCAACCGCATTTCAATTGTTAGGCCATCATCTTTACATACAGAACAACAATGCGCAACATGTTCTTAAGGGAAAGTATGACCATTATAAATAGGTATGTTGCTGAAAAGCTCATTCGATGGAGAAAATTGATATAACAAAACAACCTTAACAACGTTCCAATATTGAAGCTGATCTCAATGAACTTCCCACCATCTCGCGAGAGTCATTTGCAAAGCAACACTCATTACAAGGATCTTTTGACATTCTTCTATGCAAGAATGAATTTCTTTAATAAATTTTACAATAGAATGAGTACCATTAAAAATAGGATACTTGCGTACCAATGTAGCAGACACATCAAATAGTAGCACAATGTCAGAAGTGGATTTCATGAGCGCCTTGTTGCTAATATTCCATCATAGCCTTAAAGCCAACTTCAATACTTTTGATACTCTTCCAACTGATAGAACTAGTTGCGGTGGGGTTAATATAATCTTCTCTCTTCCCAAAGGTCAGTTGATATAATTGCTCGACTAAATTAGGGGATTCAACATCATCCATAGGTCTGATAAATCTCAGACCATGATAAGGATCAAGAGGCTATATAACACACATGCCATCCACTTCAAAATTCATAGTCTCCCACTTCAAATAATTGCCTGCATAATTCTTGAAAGCCCAGTCAATTCCCAATAAATCTTGGTATGGATCTTTATCCCCAATAATACCAATAACTTCAAAATCTGCATAAGTTTTAACACTAGCTATATCAATATCAACATCCTCTAATCTACTAACAAGAAGAATGCAATATTGGTTTTCCATCTGCAACTGAATAGGGGAATAAACAAACTTGGCTTTTCTGAGAGCTTCCCAAGTTTTTCTCGACAAAATATTAACATCCACCCCCAAAATCCTACATGGATTCCTTGATTTGAAAACCTGTGATCTGAGCATCTACTTAGAAATTCCTGCAAGTCCACTTCTTATTCCTCCATACCCGTCTGGAATGCCACTCAGGTGGGTTTGCATAAATCGGTTCTTCTGAGAACACATCATCCTTTACAATAATCTTCAACCTTTTCCGCAACTGACTAGTGAGTTGCTCATCATTCATAATTTGTAAAAATAACTTAAACCATCCATTATAGGTTGGAAAGTTTCTGCTGAATGATTCTCCTCATGAGTATTTATTTTCTCCTGCAGTTCACTATGAGATCCTTGTGAAGAAATTATCTAATGGAAAAGTTTGGCCGTATCCCTATAATACTCCTTTTGCTGATTTGGACCATAAGATTTCTTTGGAGATGCAGGTCTTATAATAGCTAGTTGATTAGGAGTTTCAATATCAACTATTGTCTTCTTTCCTCCCCTTGTAACAACATTAATATTAGGTTGCATTGAAGGAATAGGGTCCTAGGGCTGTCCACATACTAAATTATCTCCTTTAGCCCAGTTACATTCTTCCCACTGAGCAATAAGTTCAGGGCAATATTTAGTTGCATGCGTATTTAATCGATAGTATGAACACCATGGTCTTCACAGAAAAGGAAATTCCCTTGCCACATGGCCTTCCTGATCACACTTATAGCACCAAATCGGGTCTCTTCCGCCTATCTTTCCTCCCCTTGGAGATCCTCCTCCTTGCTCTCGAGGAGTCCCATTGACCCAGAAAGAAAACTGGTCAAGACGGTCAGCTAAAGCATCTAGGGACAGACATTGATCAATATGGTGATTAGGCCATCCACATAACTCATAAAAAATGTTGTTTGGGACAATAGAATATTTCTATAGAATAGGGCATAAACGAGGTAAATGACCAAAACTTCGACAAATCTCGCTATAGTCACTTACATAAATACCTTGAGGACATGGAAAGAACTGGAATTACGTATGACCCTAATAAGGTAGAGAATATGAGATATGCGGAAGTCAGAGAGACTACGATGGCAAAGGTCCCATAAGAGTACTAGACGATCCTAACCCTCTCAGTCGCGGGCACTCTGTAACATGATGTACCTCAACCTGAGAGTGGGTACACCAAACTTGAGGTCTTGCAGCACATAAAGGTGCTAGATATTTTAACTTGTTTGTTAATGTCGAAATATGATTATGAAGGACCATAATATTAGGATCTGTTGAAGGTCCACTGACTCCGCAATCTTGCGAATAACCAACCATAACCTCTATTTTCATTACTTTTTCCAAAGCATCTTGAAGCGTGTCAATATTCTGCTGAGATAGTGGAATACAAGTCATTAGTAACAGAGCCTTGATAAAACAATCTCTTTGGTGATGGGGATCAATAAGATAAGATAACTTACTAATGACATCTTTGAATCACTACATGCATTTCCAAGTATATTCACCTTCTTGTTGGCAAATATCCAACAACTTCGCCAATCCTTGTTGATTCGACTATGGTAATTTAAACTCTTGTTTAACCTGATCGATATTGACGTTGGGGTTAGCATTGATCTATTTTATGAACCACCTCAATGCTTTATCCCGCAATGTAGTTTTTAATTCGATGAGCTTAGTAGCATCTGGAGTGTGAGAAGCTCTCTAAACAACTTCACAGAAATACATATGCTGCTCAACATCCTCACCCCCCTTCCTGCGAACTATGGATATCTAGTAAGTGAGCTGACTGCGACTCCAACCACAGTTTCTTGTGTTGAAGAAATGAGTATGAATCCTTGGGAAACCAGTTGAGAACAACTAGCTGTACTTTATTGACTAACACCACTAGAACTACTTTTACCTTTAAGTGATAACTGAAATTTAATAAACTTGCATGTATTTGAAAAGAGAAAATCCATACTTTGATATAGCACTAGGGGAAGGTTAGGGAGAGGAGAAGTCATGCTATTGGGATGTGGAGTTATACATTAAGGTATTTATTCATCCTCAAAGAAAAGCCATCTCATCATGAAATGCAAATCATCATCTACCAGAGTACGTTCATTTGGTATCCTAGTCAGTTGGGCCTTTGGCTCAGGCATTCGAAATCCTTCCAACTCCTTGTGCATCATAGTAACAACCTCTAATTCTTTCATTCCACTTCCACTTCTGCTTCCACTAGCTACTTCTATTGTGCCAGAAAAAGAACCTTCCCCTTTCTTCCATTCCGCAACCCCAAAGTCTCCATTTCTCTATTCTACACCATGGAACTCCTTAAAATGTTGCTTATGCACTGCAACTCCCTTCTTCGAGCCCTAACTTAACTTTCTTTCATGCCACTCTTAAGCTATTCTTTCCTTCCGCAACACTATAAAATTCCCCGCCTTCCACAACTCTTCTTGATTCACTATAGGCACTCCTTCATCCTTCCACAATGACATGAAATTCCTCTCTGAAATCCATTCCCCCAGTACTAGAGACTTAAGTTGCTATATGATGTTATGAAAACACCAAAAAAATGTCTTTAACCAACAATACTTTAATCCAGAGAGGAATCTCTTTTAGCAACCATCCTTGTATTCCAAATTTGAATATAGCTTCTTCGCGAGAGAACGACTAGTGCTTCTTAGTCACAAATTCAATGATATAACCTTCAAGATTTGTGGTTACCCAAAAGCCAACAGCTCTCATTGACTATGTATCCAACTGATGAAGATCGACCAGATCGATTATGTTCCAATTTCTTCGCAACCTCGGCTGTACCACAACCCTCGATTTAGGGTGGAAGAGAGTAAATAAATCTCCTAACTTCTCTAGAAATGCACACAAAAATATCTCATACTGGTCACAAGCAGGTTCAAAATACAACGTCTCTTCTTTGACCCATTTCAGATCCTTCTATCACAATTCTGCTTGCTAGAAAATAAAGTAATCAACCCTTTCATGTGGCCTTTTTTGGATATTTTGACAAATATACCTTGGTGGCATGATATAAATCCCCTAATAAACTCAAGGTACTGGCAACGAAACCATTTGTTGGTGGAAAATTTTAATTGAGTTTGACCCAGGGTTTGACTGAGGGTGCCAAAAAAAGTTTCCGCATAGTCTAGCACTTCACCGAAATTTTCACCCCTTTGGAACAAAGGAGCGTCTCACCTAAGGTGAGCTAGATCTGTAAAAGGATGTAGGGGATCTATATTTGATTAATTAGGCAATTTGTGCAACTATTACCACATTCATTTACAACCATTCATCTCATGTACTTAACAGAAAACGAAAATATGCATTTTTTTTAAAAGGGGCCATAAAATACACAACTAAATATCAGAATTTGCATCCTCCATATATTATTAATCAACAAAGTTCAGTTACAGTATAGCACCATCATTAAAACTTGCGACAATTTTTGGCTTGCGCGCAGATATCAAAATTGACAGACAATATAGAAATAGGACATTACAAGCTCAGATCTCAAACATTACGTAACACCAAAACGCTGCAACATATACATGCATTGTCTATATTCTTGACACAATCTGAATCTTGGAGAACCATCTACAACTTATTTCTTGCTTCCTTTTGTCTTCTTTTATAACTGCGCTTGCTTGATCTATTCTTCGATACCTCACTCTCTTGATCCATGTTTTTCCAATACCTAGTGTCATTACCTTGGTTCTCTATTGACTGCATCAAAATCGGCTCCTAGTTCTTCGACACGTGCCCTTATATTTTTCTACGCAAGTTCGAAAACATTTCACTGCTACTTTGATTTTCTAGTGTTTGTTTCCGGTAGTTTTTTCCAAAACTGTTGGAAATAATACTGAGAGGGGGGGGGGGGGGTGAATCAGTATTATCAAGGTAATTATTCCTTTTTCAAAACAACTTATATACGCAATTATGCACAAGGAAACCCGCGTATACAAAGCAAGCTTTTACTTTACTTAATCTTTCTGATGATGATTGTTAATCTGTGATGTAGAATCAAATAGCAGTAACCAGAGATAGTAAAACAGAGCAGAGAAACAGTCACACACGAGAACAAAAGATATAAGGTGGAAACCCAATGTGGGTGAAAACCACCTGCTACAATTCGTCTCTATCTTCTTTTCAATTAGAAACTTCTTTTACAATATATTGGTGCAGTCTTTTTACCAGTACGCAGGCTGCAACCTGCAGAGAGCTACAATTCTCTCTCGTTTTCCATCTTCTCCTGGAAGGGAGCTACAACCCCCTTAGCTCTTGCACTAGCCAAGATACTAGTACGTAGGTGCTGGCCTACAGAAGGCTACAACCTTCTCTTTCTTCCAGGGACCACGTTTCATCAATTTTCAGACTGGGTCCATGAACATCAATCAATCATCAAGAATTTCTTCATCAACCAATCTCCTTTTCACTAATTAGATCTGAATCAAGTAGATACTTCTCTGCTAGTTGTACCCAAAACACAGTGCCAGAAACCACACAACAGAACCCAGAACACAGCATCAATAAGCAAAAACAGCTAGATCACAACTTAAAGCATATACGCTATTTCGACAGCCTGTAACTTGCATGCATACACATCTGCGTATGGAAAAACATGCGTATACGCGCCTTCACTTCACCTAAACTGCGTGTATACGCGCCTTTTCTTCACTGAACCTGCGTACAGATCTATAAAGGACAACACACTCTTC
>APFE030867234.1:37487-98060 GCA_000404065.3 Pinus taeda
ACCCATAAAGTGCCATAAATGGGGTCATTTTTGTTGCTGTATGGAAGGAAGTGTTATACTACCATTCAGCCAGAGGTAACCACTTGACCCATTGTGTCTGTTTATCAGATACAAAGCAATGAAGATATCCTTCCAAACATTTGTTTACTATCTCAGTTTGCCCATCAGATTGAGGATGATAAGATAAGCTATGAGCTAATTGAGTACCAAGACAAGAAAATAATTTTGTCCAAAAATTTCCAGTGAAAATTGGATCTCTGACGCTTGCAATAATCTTTGGGTTTCCATGTAGCTTTTGAATTGTTTCCATAAATGCAGTAGAAATTGTACTCTCTTTAAATGGATGAGATAATGCACAAAAGTGTGCATACTTGGTAAGTATGTCAACTGCCACCATGATAACACTCTTTCCTTCAGACTTGGGTAAACCTGTGATAAAATCCATTGAAACCTCCTCCCAACGTTGGCTTGGAATGGATAAATATTGTAATAGTCTTGGGGTCTTAATTGTTTCAACTTTATTTTGTTGGCAAACCAAACATTCCGTGACAAACTTTTGAATATTCGATTTAAGGCCATCCCAAAAAAAATCCTTCTTAAACCTATGGTAGGTTTTTAGAAATCCTGAGTGCCCTCCTAAGGGAGAGGCGTGCAATTCCCTAGGAATCTTTTGTTTGAGTTGGGAATTCTTACATAGGTATAACTGATCCTTGTACCACAACGAATCATTTTTCCAGCTAAATGTATCAGATGTATTGGAATCTTGTTGTATATTTTGAATGAGTGCCCACACTTACTCATCATTCTTCCATTCAACCCTTGCTTCGTTTATCCATTCTGGTTGGATAATAGAAATGGTGCAAAGAAATGCTTCCACATCCTCATCTTTTCTTGAGAGTTTATCTACCACAACATTTTTCTTCGCTTTTTGTAGATGATTTCAAATTCATAGCCCAACATCTTTGTGACCCATTTTTGTTGCTCTTCTAAAGATAATCTTTGTTCTAAAAAGTATTTAAGACTATCATGATTTGTTTTTACCTTGAAGTGTCTTCCCAATAGGTAGGGTCATCATTTTTTAAGTGCATGTAGTATTGCCAGCATTTCCTTCTCATATATAGCTTTGTGTAAATACTTTCCTTTGATTGGACGACTTTCGAAAGAAATGGGTCTTTCTTCTTGCATTAAAACTGCACCAATTCCATTTCCTAAGGCATCACATTCCATAATAAAGGTTTTTGTGAAGTCCGGTGTAGCTAAGACTGGCGCTCGACACATTGCCTCTTTAAGATGTTCAAAGGCATTCGTTACTTTTGGAGTCCATGAGAATGCATCTTTCTTCAATAATGTTGTTAGAGGTGCTGCTATTTGTTATCACTCAGGTTGTTCCCTGCTTCCTAAAGGGAATGCGGCCGAGGTAACCACTGACCAATCTTGTAGTTACAGGTCCTAGCCTACCTGTAACCAGAGAGGGCTCTCTCTTTATAGTTTAGCTTTGTTTGATGAGTGTTTTAGGCTAGTTATGATGCACTGTTTGTTTGAATTTGGTGGGTTGATGAATTCATTTAGAACTGAGGTATAGATTTATAGGACAATTTGTTCCATTGGGCAATGGAGTTGAGGTATTTGTGCTTTTGAAAGTGGATTTGTGTAGACAGAGTGTTGCTGCAGAGCAAGTTAGGCATGTGTGAAACAATTTATCAGATTTGTTGGTGAAATTGGGGATTTAGTGAGTGAAAGGCAGTTAAGGATCTTTCACTATGCTAATGAAGAAAACATGAAAGTATTGCTTAAGAGCAGTTAAGAATTCTTAAACAGTATTCACCATGTTAGGATAAGTTTAGACATGAGCAATTAAGAATTCATATCCATGGCTAATCCAGCAGAAAACATATTTAGAAATAGAGATTGAGCATAGGGTATTTGAAACAAATCCTAGGCTATTCTTTTTCTTTACTTACTAAGATTGTGAAAACATAGGAGTTATGGAATAAACAGGAAACACATACACTGGTAAGAGAAACTTATTGATTCAGCAAATGACACAGGAATTCTGCAACAAAACAGAGCTTTACATATCCATCTTCAGACAACGTTGGAACCAGAAATCTCCATCAACAAATTTTATTATCAAAAAGTCTTCAGTATACAACAGAGCTCTTCAGGAAGAATTGTATTACAATTGACCCTCAATGCGTTATCTGAGGGGATATATATACAAAAATAGGGTATAAAATATCTCAATAGAAAGTTATGGTGCAATAAATTGCACCACCAACTCTCTTACAAAAAGTAAATGACAACATAAATATAGCTTTTAATGCTGAGGTAGCTAACATTCTTCTGTCAGACAGATTTGACTTTATGGCTCTGGAAAGTAGGCCATAGTAGAGCTTTTAATCCTGCGTTAATTTTAGCCTGCTATTTGGGTGGATTGCTGAGTCATCTGTATGCTGCTTGCTGTACCTGTATGTTGATCTTCCTGCTGACCTGTATGCTGATCTTTCTCCAAAAAAGGCAAAAAACAAAGTGGAATTACCTAGGCAAAATATCCAACATTGCTTGCCACCAATCAGCTAGGGGTAGTTGATGTCTCCTCATTTTAACCACTGTCTCATCTACCTTTGTATGTCTATAAAAGTTAGGAGGGACTTCGAACAGATGATTTATTTCATGTTCAATAAAGAACAGATTCTCCAGCTTGTCATAGAGGGATTGCCCAGAGGGAGGCCCTGCTTCTTCTGTGGAGCTACGGGATGTTGTGATCTGGTTTTCAACATAATTGTTGATCCTTGTCATATACTGATTATATGACAGCAGCTGTCCTGTGCCAGTCATTAGGCTTGGCAGTCCTTTGTCCTGTAGAATAGCCATTTTAGCTCTAAATTCATCTATCTCAACCTTCATCTCCTGACATTTCCTCTCTAGTGTCTGAGTAAAATTCCTTAATGTCAGTACCTTCTTGGCTGTGAGGATTGTATCTGTTCTACTGGCTATTTGTAGAGCAGCCAATTCTTCTCTAGTGCGGTTATTAAGAAAATGAATCATTTTGGTGGCCTGCTCAGGCATTGTTCCCAGGGCTGTCCTGGCTCTCTGAATCTCTACGTGAGCTATTTCTATTAGCTCCACTTGTTCAAAAATTGCTTGAATGGACCTCCATTGGTCCAGTATAGATTGACCAATTTTGGCCCAAATAATCTTTTTTATTTCTGCTAGGGTTTTACCTAGCATCAACTCTTTTTCTAGAGTTTTCACTTTGGCCTCCAAGGCCTTTATTTCTCTTTGCTTTTCTGCCACTGTCATCTTTGATATTCATAACTGGCCTCCAGCTTGGCCAGTTTTTCATTGGCAATATTTATTTCTGTGACTTGATTTTCCAGCTCTTTAACATCCTTCATCAATTCCTCCATGCCCATGCTGGATTCTGTTGCTGATGTTGCTTCTACTGTTGCTCCAGTAGCTCATGTAGCTGTAGTAGGTGCTGGAGCAGTAGGAGGGGCTGTTGTTGCTTGTGTTGGAGGGGCAGGTTCAAGGTTTGTTGAAGTTTGAGGGGGCTGGGAGGTTGATTCCCCTTGCTTGTCCTGTATAGCTTTCTCTAACTCTGCCTCCATTTGTAGTATCCTTTGGTTCATGACTAGGAGCAGCTCCATAGCATTATCCACCTGTTTTTCTTGTGCAAGCTCTACTGTGTCAAGATGGATGGTAGGAGGCAATTTTGCCTGTTTCCTCAATGCAGCTATATCATCCTCTTTTTTCTTCATAAGGGCTCTAACACCCTTTGGGTCTTTTGGGTCATGTCCCAAATCAATAATTATGTCCTCCAAAGTCTTTATTCTGTTGTCTTTCGCGGAGGAGGACAACCTCTCCAAATCAAGCTGTTTGTTTGTGTGCTTTAGGGATTCTTTTAGCTGATGGGCCAGCATTGCCCTGTCAGCAAGTGTTGCATACACCATCTCCCCAGTCTGTTTGTGTAGCTCAATTTGATCCATGGGGTGTATGTCTTTAGCAAAGACCTCTAGATTTGTCCTGTAGTAATCTGCTGTGGTCTTTGGATGTGGGACTTTGGGCTTCATATGAGTGAAGATCATCTTTTCTTCCTTTAGATCAAAGGCAACCATCAATCTTTGCTTTTTGGCTGGGGTTGTATTCAGGAATTGCTCATAGAGCTGCACCCTTAGCAACTCATTTTGTGCCTTGATCTCTTTGAAGCCTTCTTTAACTGTAGCTGGCTTTTTGCCCTGTTGTTTGGAGGAAGACACCTCCATAGTATGCTGTTGAGCCTGTTCTAGCTGAAATGAGCTAGTGGCAGTCTGTTGGCTCGTTTGTCTTTCTTTTCTTTGGCTTTCTGCCAGCTCTTCACTTATGTCTCCTTCTTCTACTTCAGGGTCTACCCTCGGCCTCTTGGCCTCTGGTTGCTGCGATGACCCTGTTGGAGGTGTGATTTCTTCTCTGTCTCTCTTTTTCCCTCTCTCATCATTGAGAGGAGTCTACAAAACTGGGTTTTGAGTTTGTTCAGTTTGCTGGGGAGGGGCCTGTCCTGATTGCTAGTCCTTTGAAGTACTAGGCTACCCTGTTTCTACCTATTGTTGTTCATCCATCTTCTCCTTTCCTTTTGTTGTGGTTGTTGTTGCTGGAGCCTGCTGGATGTCCTGTACAGCTGGGGCAGTAGAGGTGCCTTCTCTTGCTTGGACTGGTTGCTTGAATAAGACCTGTTGACAAGAGTCTAAGTCAAGAGTTTTTTCCAAGTCCTTTACATTCTACTCCATTATTTCTTCCTGAGTCAATTCCTCTACTATTGATTCAGGCACCCATTCATCTTGATTAGCAAAGGGTTGTACTTGAGGGAGTGGGCAATGCTTATAGGCTAGCAGCCTATATTTAACCCTCCTGGCAGTGATGAAACCTTTAGGGTCATAAGGGACCCACCAGAAGCTTCTCTTGAGTTTGAGCTATTGTCCTAGTATTTGGTCAACTTCTTGCCAACCATCTTTTTTGTTCATGATAAATGGGCCTAGGTGGTCCCTGAACTTCAGGTTGGCTTTCTTCTTGGCACCGTGAAAGTGTGTTAGATCAGAGTTTATAAGCTGTCTATAGTATTCCAGGGAAAATAGCCTCATAGGGACATACTTTAGGAGCCTGTAGGGACAGAGCTCACAGCCATAAATTCTGATGACAGTGTGGTTTTGGTACAGGTACCAATCACCAATTTTGTAGCTTCTGGAGAGCTGCAAGATTTTCTGCATATCCTTGGACAATCTGATAGGATGAGTGCTCTTTAAAAGGCATGTGACTGGATACACAAACTGATCAGTGAATTCACAGTATGAGTAGGGGGAATTCTAGACTTGGTGGAAGACTGAAGACCAGAATATCACAGACCTTCTCTCCCCTTGTGAGTCTATCTTCTTGATTGAGCATTAGAAGCAATCTGTTTGGTAGTACAAGAATAAGTGATAGATGTATGAGGAATATTTGGATATTGCCTCCCTGTTTAGCCTTGTTAATTGATCATGTATCTTATTGGCAATGTACTTGGCATAATTGTATTTCATAGCAGGGGGCTTCACAAGGTTGTATGCAGAGAGCATGACCAGCACAGTTAGATCAACATGCTTGTTTGTGGTGAACCCCAGCACAGAGGTCAGCATATCTACCAGTAGCTTGCCAACCTCATTGAAATCTGCATAGGAGAAAGGAGGTGGCCGAGAAGGTTGGCAATCTGCCTTCATGAATTTCCTGGCTATGGCAGCAATGTCTGCGCTAGAGAGTTTGGAGCCCTCATCTAGCAAATAGTTCATGGAGAAGGGGTATAGCAGCTGGGTCTGCTTGTAGTTGAGCATCTGGTTGATGTAATCTGGAGTTATATAAAAGAGGATGCTCCCAGATGGAGAATTCACAGCCCTGAGTTTTTGGTCATAGTTCTCTGCACATAGGTGGATGATTTCAGGGAAAATGTTCACAGGAGGCCGGAAGTAGGTAGGTAGATTAGATTTCCAGATCCCATATAGGTCACTGTTGTCCAAGTGATTGTTTCTTAACTGACAATATGTTTACAAGTGGCTTCTCTCTGCCACAAAGTCTGTGATTAGGGCATCACTGTCCACCAGTGGCATAGCTTCTAGTTCTCTGTTAGGTGGATTTATGGGCACTACATCCAGAGCAACTGGAGTAGCCATTGTCTTGTTTTTGCTGGTGGTTTATTGTATTTTAAGCTTGATGTGAATGCTGAGGAATGGCTTACTGCTCTCTGTTTGCAATGAGCAGTTTGGCAGTGCAAGGAGGCTGTCACAGGCTTAATGAATCTGTGGGGTGCTCTGTTTTGAGGAACCAGAGTGTTTTTGAGCTGGTTAGCTGGTTATTTGCAGAGAATTCCTTTAGCAGGGGTGGGGGAACTTTGTCAATTCAGTCTTCTAGCTGATGGCTCGGCTTCTTTGGTTGCTTTTTTGTGGAAAATCGTAAATTTCACAGAGGGTCACGGGTTTCTTCGAGACTTCCGTCACGCAGGGGTTTCAGAGGCTTTTTAGGTAGATTTTAGAGGTGAATTTTAAAAATGTGGGTCCTTTAGCTGAGTTGTTTAAGCAGGAAAGTAGGATTGCAAGGAGAACAATGGACAAGAGAGGGTGCCTGCGGAAAAATACCTGGTTTTAATGGCATACGAGGCGCTTGCACCGGTCGAATTGGCTGAGTTGCAGGTAGTTGGGTTGATAACGGAGGTGGAAACAACCTTGGCAGATAGCTTTTGCCTTTTGACCATTGTAGGTTGAATTTCTCTTTCAGAGGAGCACCAGGCGTCATAGAAAAAAATGCGAAATAACGGTTTTTTGACGCCTTTTTATGCATTTTTGGCATATTGGCGGCTTTTTGTGATGACGTCAGGCTGACGTCATCATGGGCTCGGGTATAGATAGGTGACGTGGTAGGTGACGTGGGTGCCCAGGTGGTGCTGACACAGTGGCAGGGTGGATAGGGTGATGTGGTGGCCAGGGGTGACGTGGAGGCCTGATGGCGGCAAAGCGGGGTGACGTCACGCTGACGGGGGCGTGACATCAGCATGGGAGGAAGGCGGTAAGTGGTTTCCATGGAGGGGTCCTTGGCGGTAAGCTGTTTGGAGGGGGGGCAGCGAACAGCGCGGGCACCTAACGCGTGGCGGGGGTACGGCGGTAATACCACCCATCCCCCGGATGCAAAAGGTCGGGCAGTTGTGTTGGAAGATCGACCGCCCGCCGTTCGATGGGCGGGGTGGGAGATCGCACAGCGGGCGGTGATTGTGATATGCCGCCACGTTATGCCATGGGGACCCGCCGACTGATAAAATATGTTTAATTACATCAGGCGCACGGGGTGGGTAGAAACTTTAGGATTTCGGGTTTTATGGGTTTTATATGCGCATTTTATTTAAAAGTTTTTTATTCAAAAACTTTATAATAAAACGGGTTTAGGGCGAAGGAAAGGGGGAAAAGGGTAAGTGAGGGCGGGGAATTTGACTTTTTTTCCTTTTGACCATAGTTTTTTGCCAAACCCATAGTTTTTAGGATGATTTTTGGGCTAATACTAACCCTTGAGGGGTTGATATTTCCCAAGGAAGGTTTTATAGCTATAGTGCTTGGGGGAGGGTATCTATAGGTATTTTTTGGGATATTTTCAAATAGATTGTAATAGGATTAGGGGTAGGGTGGAGTTGGGCAGCTAATTAGTGATTAGTATGGTTTGTGAGGTGAATGAAGGGGTGAAGCCAAGTTTAAATAAGTGAAACTTAACTTAGGATTTTGAGGAAAAATGAAAATGATGAAAAAGGATGTTTTACACAAAAAATGTGGCTTCTTTTCATGTTTGAATTTCATGGCTTGACGAAGTAGTTTGTGATGTAATGAAGTGGAATTGGACACCTAAGAAGATCTCAAGGCCCTTGGGAGTGCTAGTAAAAAATGATTTTTGGGGGAAACTGGGGAAGTTAGACATGCTTCCAATGCTTGTCCTCCACACTTTGTTTTTGATGCCCACACCCTGAGTGGCATAAGTTTTTGCACTTAATAGGCCAATTGGTGATGGCTCTCCATTTTCTGCAACCTTGCACTACTTACCCATCCTAGTAATCCTAACATTTTTTCTTCATTAAAGTGGGTGCACTTGAATTAGCAAACCCTGATCTTCCTCTTTTTCTTTTGACTGCCCTCCTATCTAATATCTACCGTTATTTCTTTCAAGGCCCCAGATTAAGCAGTTGGGCACCTTTATTTCTCTACCTAGCTAGTCATCTGCCAACCTTGAGCTGTTTGGTCAGGGAACATTCTCTATTCTGCAACAAACAACTTAACCACAACATGGTCTAGTTTAGATTGTTGGCCATCCATCAAGTGTGATTAGCAGCAGTATTTGGATAACATGACACTGCCAAATGAGCTTAGTAGTGGCATTTTGACTGACCACTTTCCTGGTCTTTAGTTTTGGGTTCATTTTCACTTTTCTCTTGACCACTTGATTTTCTTGCCCTTTGATTATTCTTTTAAGGCATACCCTCTTTTCATTTTTTAATTTTTTGTAGTATGTACACAAAATATGGAACCTTTGTAGCCTGCAATGATGAACATATTTAGCCCTTCCACTGTCAATCATGAAAGATGAAACCTATTGGTATAGGAACCTAACATCAGCTTTTCTAGCAATTCCATCATTTGCTTTTCTAGCAATTCCATCATTTCAAGATTTTCCAACTTTTCTGGTAGTTCGAGACTTTCCTGCTTTTTTGGCTTTTACAACAGTTCCAGCTTCTCCGGTCTTTTGAGCAATGTAGAGCTTATTCTACTATGACTGCATTTAGATCTAGGGCATGTTATCTAGGGCAGTGTATACCCTACGACACTTCCTCTAGCTCTAATCTTCATCGAACCCAAAATAGGATTAAGTGAGATCACAAGAGTGAGTGCATGTGTGACAAATGACTTCAAGTCCTCTTGTATTAATACTAAAACATAGAGGTTGAATAGACATGATTGTTGGGCTTCTGAGCCTACATAAGTTGCTGGTTGACTTGACAATTTTTCCATAATCGAAATAAATTCATATCTTTATAAATACATATTGGAATCGGATGATATTTAGATCAATCATACACCTCTTGATGGGAGGGATCTAAGAAAAATATCAACTACCATAAATAAGATGACCCGCACGGAGTTTGGCCTTAGTTTCCATTTTAACAAGACGTTTTTATGATTATGTTTAAGGAGATTTTGGACAGGTTCAATTGGGTGATGATAAACCCTGTAAAATCACTCGAATGGCCACTTTTTTCATAAAACAGTAGAATGGAAATCAATGGCTATTGAAGGAGGTAAGGCATGTCCCAGATCTGAGTAAAAATCTTATTTCAATAGGGTAGTTGGGAGGTTAAGGCTGTGTGACTAGTTTTACAGATAAAACATGGAAGGTCACTAAAGTATCCCTGGTAATAGGAAAAGAATAAAAGGTTGGTACATTATATTTATGTAATGGTATTTCTAATTTTGTTAATGCTTTAACCTTTATAGGGAAATATACGACATTGTGGCATCATAGGCTCAGGCACATGAGTGAGAAGGGGATGCAGATTCTTCACTCAAGAAATTTATTGCCACATTTGAAGCATGTTGATTCAAAATTCTGTGAGAATTGTGTTTATGGAAAACAGAAGAGAAGCAGACTCCTGAGAGTTATGAAAGAAAGGAAGAGCTAAAAATTAACACTTATGCATACAGATGTATGGGGATCTGATCAGGTATCATCTCATGGTGGCTCTCATTATTATGTTACTCTTATTGATGATGCAATTAGAAAAACTTGGATTTATTGTGTTCGAAATAAATCTAATGTATTTAATACTTTCAAGAAATGGAAATCTTTCATTGAAAATGAGACAAGAAAATGGTTGAAGTGTCTCAGATTAGACAATGGAGGTGAATATTGTAGCAGAGAGTTTGATAAATATTGTTCAGAGAATGGAATTCATAGAGAGAAGACATTTCTAGGAACACAACAAGAAAAAGCTGTGTCAGAAAGAATGAATAGGATAATCATGGAGTGTGCAAGGTGCATGAGATTACACGTAGGATTTCCTTTACAATTTTCGTTAGATGTTGTAGATACTGTTGTTTCTCTAATAAATAGAGGGCCTTCAAGTTCCTTGGATGGTGGTATTCCAAAGAAGGTATGGATAGGTAAAAAGGTAAATGGTTGTGAAGCCTTTATCCACATTAATAAACAAAATAGAATGAAGCTTGAGGAAAAATCAAATAAATGTACCTTTACTAGATATGGTGTTAATGATTTTGGTTATCGCTTTTATGATTATGAAAAACACAAAATCATTAGGAGCAGAGATGTCATATTCAATGAAAAGGTTTTATATAAGGATCAACTGCAAGAGAAAAAAATAGAAAAAGAAAATAGAGAATACACAGTTATTGACGAGATCACAGAAAAAGTGATGTCGCCTGAAAGTCATAATGATTGACATCCAAAACAGTAACAACAAAAACAACAACAAGTACCTCAAACACCTAAAAGTGGTGTTAGAAGATCTACTAGGATAAGTAGACCCCCTAAATGATACTCTCCTTCATTATATTATGTATTGTTGACTGATTCTGGTGAACCAAAAGGTTACGAAGAAGTAGTATAGGAAGAAACTAGGAAGAAGTGGGAGCAAGCCATGAAAGAAGAGATGGACTCCTTAACACATAACCATACCTAGGATTTAGTCAGGTTCCCTATAGGTAAAACAACATTGTAAAATAAATGGGTTTAAAAGTTGAAGGAAGAAGATGAGGTAGAAAAAGGTATAAAGCTAGACTTGTGGTGAAAGTGTTTGCACAGAAAAAGGGTATAGACTTTCATCATATATTTTCTCCTATCGTTAAAATGAATTCAATCATAACTATTTTAAGTCTAGTAGCAACTGAAGATTTGCATCTTCAGTAGTTGGATGTAAAGACAAGCTTTCTTGATGGGGATTTGGATGAAGAGATATATACGTAGTAGCTATAAGGATATGAGGTAAAGGGGAAGGAGAAACTAGTGTGTAGGTTGTAGAAGAGCTTGTCTGGCTTAAACCATGCTCCAAGGCAGTGTTATCTAAAACTTGAGAGGTTTGTGTCTGAACAAGGTTATACTAGATGTCACTCTGATCATTGTGTTTACCTCAAAAGGAAAAATGATGGTAGCTATATTATATTGTTATTGTATGTAGATTACATGCTTGTTGCGGGTTCTAACATGTAGTAAATAAATGTGATCAAATGAAAATTAGCGAACTCATTTGCAACAAAGGATTTTGGTGCTACAAAAAAAATCCTTGGTATGAGAATAATTAGAGACGGGAGGAATTACAAATTAACATTGTCCCAAAGTGAGTACATATAAAAGGTGTTGAAAAGGTTTAATATGCAGAATGAAAAACCAGTTAATATACCTTTGGCTAGCCATTTCAAATTAAGTAAGGAGGAGTTTCCCAAGACCGAGGAAGAAATTGCTCATATATCTAAGGTTCCATATGCATCAACAATTGGAAGCTTTGTGTATGCAATAGTTTGCACAAGGCCTGATATTGCACATGCAGTGGGAGTTGTAAGGAGGTAAATGAACAATTCAGGAAAAGAACATTGGATGGTGGTGAGGTGGATTCTGACGTATTTAAGAGTTACCACAAATCAAGCATTATGCTTTGGTTGTTCAAACATTGCCCTACATGGATATGTTTATGCAGATGTGGTGGGTAATAGAGATAACAGGAGGAGTAGAATAGGGTATTTTTTTTCTATAGGTCAAACAATTGTCAGTTGGGTCTCAAAACTACAAAGTGTTGTTGCACTCTCAACAATAGAAGTAGAGTATGTTGTCGCTATAGAGGCTAGTAAAGAAATTACTTGGTTACAAAGTTTCTAGATGAAATGGGTAAGAACTAGGAGTTGGGCAGGTTATGCAATGATAGCTAGAGTGCCATACATATTCCAAAGAGCTCTACATTTCATTCTAAGACTAAACATATATAGCTCAAGTACCATTTCATACAGTTGGCGTTGGAAAATCGACAATTGAAGCTTGAAAAGATACACACTAGCCAGAATCCTATAGATATGCTAACAAAAGTTGTAACTAGTGAGAAACAGAGAATCTGTTCAGTTTCAATTGGTCTTCAAGTATGATGAAGAAGATGAGAAGAATCCAGGTAAAAAGTGGAGTCATTGACCAACAAATAAAGCAACGGTGGAGTTTCTATAATTAGTCTCCAAGTGGGAGATTATTGGGTGTGGAGCCTGATTATCTTCTGTATTCAAAGGTATCACCACATTGGACCCCAGTTTGTAATGGGGTGGCAAGTCTTCCCATAAAATATTTGTTGCAGGGGGCGTCTAGAGGGGTTTGCGACGTTTGGGAGCCACCCCATAGTGTGGGGGTTGGGGGCAGCGCCCCTGAACCTAAAAATAGATGTAAAATTGCTTTGTAAAATTTTGTAATTTCATATTCAATCTGGGCCATTCATCAAGCGGAGATCTGACAATAGAAGTTCTGTTTAATTTAGAGTTTTTTCCCTAGAAGGCAACCCCTCGCTATATATGAGGGAATTGTATTGCATCTATGTAGATCAGTGTTTTGAGATAGAAGAGACACAAGATTGAGTGAGAGAGAAGAGGGAATTACAATGGATCTACTATAGGTTGTATCTCTTCCATTTGCTAGATAATACAAAAGAAAGGATTGGCTATTTCTTCATGGATGTAGCCCAAACTGGGTGTGTTAGTGTCAGTAGCTTCATCCCTCCATCAGTGATGAAATTATCTTGTTGCATTACATGTTAGGAGTCTCATCCGATCAGCTGCATTCCATTGGGATCATGGATCATATGATGGTAGTGGCATTTTATACATTTTCCCTCATGATCTTTACATGCTGGCCCATATTTATACATCTAGATCATCTACGGTCATTTTTTGTCTTTAAATCTACAAAAGTCATTTTTAGGGTTTTAGGTCTCATTTGGTCTAGGGTTTGATCAATAAGGTCTTGTAAATGCTCAATAAAGGTCAGTTGGTTCATGAGGAGGTCAAATAAAGTTTCAGCAACAATAATTTCCATAATCATATGCTCAATGATTGATTTTTCCTCAAAACCCTCTTTTGAGGAAAAACAAAGTTTTTATGTTTTCATGCACAAATTTGATGTAATTTCATTTTTTCCATATGTAATAACTTCAGAGGTAGCCCTGGTCACCTTGCCAAGCCTTTGAAACTTCACCACCTACAAAAGAAACAAAAAGTCAAAGAATTCAATCCATCGAAGGCAAAAATAAAGCAAACTGCCCAAAACAGAGTTTTAAAAGCAAGTAAAAATCAAACATTAGAAGAATGGGGTTTTGTAAGTGAAAAATAAAAACCATATGTATATAAAGTGTATTCATATCATTAAGGTTCATTTGTGTACTCAAGATAAAGAGAGTAAGTGTATTGTTCTTCCAAAGCCAAGAGAGTGATTTTTGTGCCAAAACAAGGGAAAACCCAGGCACGACGCATTGGGGCACAAGTGCAGTGCACTCATCTGGTGCAGCATATTGGGCAACATTCAGCAATGTAATTTTATAATTGGCGTAGCACATTGAGAAAGCGCGACACACCTGTGAGGTGGCATGAAGCGCAAGACTACAAGGCTGATTTCACACACAACTTCTTCCAAACTTACAAAATTGCTAAACCCTCAATTGTCCAAGTAAGTTAATATGCCATCATTGCCAATAGATGAAATTATCTTGGTCTTTATGGTGATTAAATGGTAAAAAATTGAAACCCTACCTCCTTGCATTTCTTGTTAAAAACAATTGCATAAGGTTTACACTTTGCCTATTTTGTTGCTAAAGCTACTCCTATCATTTTCATCCCCTCATTCCCTCACTCCCTCACTTGATTTTCTCCCTCCCTTTTCATTCTCATTTACCCACTCTCTAATCCCCATATCCCTAAAACTACTAATCCTAAATCCCTATTCCCACTATCCCAAACCCTAGTCAAAATATCCCTAAACCCTAATTGCTGCCTCAAAGCCCAAATATTATTTGTTGAACCCTTTTATTCCCCGAAAACCTGTCAGCAACATTCCCAAACCCCTCATACACATTCCCTCTATAGTCCCTCATACATTCATATCTTTGGCAGCAAAAACCTAAAGACACCATAAAATCTCTTCATACTCATCTAATAAAACACAAACATTGGCAAACATGGAGTTAGATTCTTCCTATGACAGAGATGAGGAGATAGTCAATGATTCTTCTAGAGAAATGCATGTACCAATGAGGCCTCAGAAGGGTGGAAAACATAATTGTGAGGAGCCTACTTCACTTGCCGAGCTGTTGTCTTGTACTCTTACTGTTACATGCTTTCAACACCAATCTTGTTATCAATTCTGTGAGATGGTAGAGAGAGTGAAGTACCACCATGAGCTAGCCAGATTGTTTGTGCTCCATATTTATAATGGCCAAGTCACTTTGGCAGGTGTGACATTCACCTTGACACCTGAGACTATTGCTCAAGCAACTCGCATTCCAAATATAGGTGAATAATGGAATAAGAAGCAACTATTAGACAAAGAGCATTATGGGCCTTACATCAACGGTGGTTTTCAGAGATATATCAATAGAGTTTTTCCTTTCAAGTATCTACAGGATAGATATGCTCCCTTGATGAAATTCATAATTAAATATTTCAGGTGTGAGGGTAGATTTTCTCACCTGTATTCCTACCACATTAGATTGTTGATGCACTTCACAATGTCCCTCGTGTTCAAAATGTTATTGCAGATTCATCATCAAATTCAATCAAAATCCTTTGAGCACATACCTAACCTAAAATTAGTCTTTACATCAGTCATCTCAAGCTTTAGTGATATATCTTACTGAGATTGACAAATAGATAGCCCTCTTCTGACCTGGTAGGGCTAGCTACTAGGTTAAGTGTGCTTTGTTGTTACCCTAGACTTGCTTTTCTCAGCGTGAGGTAGATTTAGGCACTAACATAGTGGTGACTATACTGTGGAAGAGATTGTGTGTTTGTTACTATTCTTTGTTTTATAAACTACAGATGGAGCCTGAACTTATGCCAGGTAGCCTTCAAACTGCACATTACCTCGCGAGTGCATAAGTAGATAAAAGTTGCTTCAGTCAATCTCCAGTCTAGTATTATAAATGGAACATCTGACTTTCAAATTTCCCCAGTACATCAGATAATTCTAGACTTTGGACGATGAGTTTATAATTTGATAGGCTGAACAAGTTGATAATGTCCATTTGATTTCTTGGCAATAATTCAATACACTGGCTCCCAGAAGATACACCAAAGAAAATCCTAATCCTGATCCACCTCCTATGTATGAAAATCCCAACCTTATTCCGAGAATTCTTCGCTAAGAAAGTTCTGTGATTCCAGTGTTTTGGTCTCATTCATTCCCGTTTGTTTTTGAAAACCTTGAAGATCTTTAGTTTAATGAACATTTTGATATGTCATTGTTTGAGACTAAATCTGAAAGTGTTGTTGGTTCTATTGTCCTAAATCTAGAGTTTGTCAAAGATCTTGAAACTAAAAAGGCAAATAAATCAATTGACGATTATGTCTTGAAACTTCAAACTTCCATTGTGGCTACAAACATTCTTGAATTCTTAGAGTCTGTATCAACAACTCTAGGGGCATCTTCTATTGCATCTAGTTCAAAAATTCCTACCAAACCTCCTTTCATTCCCACCATTCCTGTGCAGCCTTCCATATCTGATCAGAAATTTGCAGTGTTGTCACCTCCATCCTCTCCTTCTACACCTCAAACATCAAATATTTCTTCACTGCCTTCAACACCTGATACACTAGCCACATCAGCTGCTCTAACTCCTCCTACATCCCCGAGGCCACTTGTAAATCCACCTAGAGCAATGGCTGCCAGATATGCACCCCTTTTGTTGCCCCAAAATTTGGATGCCATGGCCAATGACTATCAAAGCAAAATTCCATTGTTTGATGGTACCCCTCAAAGTATCACAACTCAGCAACATGTGGATAGAACAACAGATTTCTTTACCTTCATGAGATTGATACTGAAAATGTGACTATGAGACTGTTTGTGCAAGCTTTCGGAGGTGAAGTAAGGAAGTGGTTTAGAGCTTTTCCAGCTGCAAGTATCACTACATTGGCTAATATTCAGAGAAAATTTTTGGATCGCTAGGAAGTAAAGAACAACCCTCTTTAGATCCTTTCCAAATATGAGAAGATCAAGAGGAATGTTGGTGAGATTGTTCCAGATTATTGTATTAGATTCAATTCTATTTACAATGCAATTCTTGCTGATATAAAGCCACCTATGGGGCTATCTTTGATTAAGTTTCCTGAAGGTTTTAATCCTGATATGGCCTATCAATTAAGAGAAAGAGATCTGACCACTTTGGAAGACATGTAGAAAATTGCAGTCAGTGTTGAGGCAAATCTGCTTACCAAAAAAACTAGAACAAAGGCTCAAAAGTAGGTAATGATAAAGGAAGAGGTTTCCACTTTAGATCAAGTGCTCTGTAAGATTGAGAAGATGTTTGACATATTAACCATTGATAAGCCTGAACCACAAGTCAGAAGTCCAAACTTACGTGGTCAACAACAACCACAATTCAGAATCAAGCAATGAGAGCAACGAGCACGAGACAAAGCAACATAGCAACAGGTGAAGTCACCCTTACAACAGAATTTTGTACATGGTCCAGAATCAGATGATGAGGAGAATGTAATTGGAGAGGAGAATCATTTCTTTACATCTGATGATACACCAATTTTTGTCACCAAAGATGAGGAGTATTCAAAAAGGCTAGCAGTACAAAGGGATGAAGATTTCATCTTGGCAAATGAAACAGTTCTTGAAGAAGAGTTTCATGAATATCAACGGGGATACATGAATGCTTTAATAGCCTAGCAACGACAATATTCACTCAGGAGTAGAGATGTACCCATAAACCCAATTCACAAGACGAAGGAAGTGACACCACCAAAGAATGATCCTCCCATTGTGTAGAAAAAGGGAAAAGAGACAGCTGATCCTACCACTACCAAAGCACAATCAGCAAATGAAAGATCAAATCAGCCAAGTGTATCAAAGGAGAAAACTGAAAACAAGGATGTTTCAACCAAACAGGTAGAGAAAAATTCAGTTTTTAACTTAGAAAATGAAATTTCTAAGTTAAAAGTATATATACCTTTGACTGAGTTGATGAAGAATAGTAGCTATAAAGGTCATGTGTCTAAGATTTTGAATTTAGATCCATTATCTAATATGGTAAACGTGGAGGATGACCAACATGAGTTGATCCTTGGTCCAGCATTCGAAGGTCAATCCCAGGATAGTGATGTAGCTCCTTTTTACATCAGCCTTAGGGTACATGGCTATGTATTACACAACACTATGTTTGATTCTGGAGCCTCTCATAATCTCATGCCTAAGGCAATCATGGAGAAATTGGGTTTGGATATCACTAGAAAGTATCATGACCTGTATTCCTTTAATTCTGGTAGAGTAAGATGCATTGGTCTTACTCAAGATTTGGTGGTCAGTTTGGATTAGATTATAGCGAAAAATGTTTTGGTGGATGTGGTTGTGGTAGATATTCCTCCTAGATTTGGCATGCTTCTTTCTAGATGTTGGGGAGCAAAAATTAAAGGGACATTGCAGCTTGATTTCTCCTATGCTACTATTCTCTTGTTTGCTCAGATGAGAAAATTATACCAGGAGAAAAAGATGAAGTACATGATCACTAGCAAGGAGAAACCAATAAATCATCCAATCAACTATGTACATATTGATTTAGAATCATTTGTTTTATATTTTAATAGTTTTAATGATGTAAATAGCTAATTAGTTGAAGTAGAAGACATTCCAGAGAGCACTGAAAATTTCAGAGAGGTATTAAAGCAAGAAAGACAAAGACTTGATAGTACCGCTGAGCAATCAGCCTTCTGATAGCAGTGAAATATTGATGGACAACAAGGAAAAGTAAAAGAGCAAACAAAATTTCAGCATTTGGAAGAGGACAAAGCTGGTTTGTGGACCATGAATTTTGATGGCATAGTAGGAAGGGAAGATACTCGAAATGGCATTTGGATACGAAGCCCTATTTTCTCACCAAACAAAGTGCCAAGTAATGTAAGGGTTTGTTCATATAAATTGGCTTCTTATTGTTCAAATAGTGAGGCTGAATATTAGGCTTTAATTGTTGGTTTGAAAATTCTTAGAAAGTTAAATGCTAAAAGAATTTCAGTATATGGTGACTCTGAGTGAGTTATCAAGAAAGTGAAAGGAGAATACCAATCTAATCATCCTCGAATGTGGGCCTACAGCAATGCGGTATTTGATATCTCGAAAATGTTTCCAGATTACACTTCAGCATGTGTCCCTCATGTTCAGAATGTTATTTGAAAATTCCAATGAATTCAAACAATAAGTTTGAAATTCATGTGAAGCATCGCTCGGTTGTCCCTGATAATCAAAGGTATTGGCAAGTGTTTCAAGATGATAAAGAGATCGAAGAATTTATGCACAATGAAGGTAAATTCAAAGACACTTCTATCAATGGGGAGCATGATGATGGTGAAGTAGATATAGAAGTCAATTAGATGGAAGTTTTGCAGCTGAACGACAATGTCATTCCTAAAGTTCTAATAGCTTTAGAGGAGTTGTTTGATCAAGATGATGTAGCCCTAAAACCGAGTTTTCTACCAACTCAGAAAGGAGTTCAGGATGTGAACATTAGATTAGTAGAAAATCATAGAATGGTTAAGTTATGAAAGGCGTTGCCTCGATAGGTAAAAGCAAAGTATATCAGTTTATTATCTTCATTTACTCAAGTATTTGCACGGAACTATTCATATTTGAAGGCATATGATAGGAGCATAATTCAGCATATAAGTCTGATCAAGCAAAATCAAAAGAATTTTCGTCAAAAGCTAAGAAGAATAAATCTAAAGCTATTGCCCTCAATAGAGAAGGAAGTGAATGGATTGTACAAAGCTGGTATAATCGTCCCCATAAGATTTTTACATTAGATTTCTAATTTGGTGGTTGTGCACAAGAAAACATGTGAGATTCGATTATGTATTGATTTCAGAAATCTGAATAAAGTATCTTTGAAAGATAAATATCCATTTCCCAAGGTGGATCACATACTTCAAAGAGTAGTTGGAGCATCCCGCATGTTGCTACTTGATGGGTATTCCTGTTATAAGAAAATTCTTGTCCATGAGGATGACAGGGATAAAACAACATTCACCACTCCATGGGGAACTTTTCATTATGCCAAGATGCCGTTTGGATTGAAGAATGTTGGTGCGACCTTTCATCAGGAAATTGATATTGCATTTGCTAATGAAAAAGATGTCTTTTTAGTTGTTTATCTTAATGATTTGACAATTTTTTTTATTTCAGATTAAGAGCACCTTTATCATTTGAAGATTGTATTTCAGCAGTGTAGAAAGTATGGCATATCTCTCAATCCAAAGAAGAGTCTATTTTCCATGGATGAAGGCAAGCTTCTTTGTCATGTTATATCAAAGGAGGGCATCTGCATTGATCCAGCTTGAGTCAAAGCCATTAAGAAGATTGATATTCCATGAAGCAAAAGGGAGATCTAATCATTCAATGGTAAGATGAATTTCTTACGTCGCTTTGTGCCCAATCTTGCAGAACAATTAAGGGAAATCACAAACATGGTAAAGAAAGATACTGTAGTGATGTGGATAGAGGAAGCAATTAAGTCCTTCAATTTGGTAAAGTTGGCCCTTTGTTTAGCTCCGGTTTTGATCAACCTAGATTATACTCAAGATTTTTCAAATTTTGTTTTCATTTACTTCGGATCATACTATGGCAACGGTCTTAATGTAGAAAAGAGACCAACTCGAGAAACCAATTGCATTCTTTAGTAGAACCATAAGGGATGCAACTTTAAACCATAATATTATTGAAAACCAAGCTCTTGCATTGGTAAAGGCAATGAAAGATTTTCGAGTCTATATTCTGCATTCTCACATCCTTGGTTATGTCCCTAATGTTGTTGTTCAAGATGTCTTAGTGCAAATGGATCCAAAAGGGAGACAAGGCAAATGGATCGTTTCTTTGTTGGAATATGATGTGGAGATAAAACTAACAAAGCTCATAAAAGGATAGGGGTTGGCCAAGCTAATGTTTGAGTCAAATTACATGCCTTGGACATTAATCTCATTGCTCCTATGTCTCAGGAAGATGAAAAAAGTTCACGTGCTCAGGTATCATACATTTTTCTTCTTTCTCCTTGGTATTCAGACATTGTTTATGTGCTCCAAAATCTGTCACCACCACTTGGAATGGCTAAGAATGAAAGTAGGACCCTAAAATTAAAGGCTTCAAAGTTTTGTATAATGAATAATGCACTCTATTGGAAATATCCCAAGTGGTGTCTTACTCAATTGTTTGTTTGAAGAAGAGGAAAAATAGGTTATGGAAGACTTTCACAAGGGAGATTGTGGAGGTCATATCTTTTGGAATACAACAGCCAATAAAATTTTGAGAGCAGGATATTATTGGCCAACTCTCTTTGCTGATGTGTACAAAACTGTTACAAACTACCATGAATGTCAGATTTTTCAAGGTAGGAGAAAATTACAACCTTTACCACTCAAACCAATTGAAGTAAGTGCTTCGTTTCAGTAGTGGGGTTTCGACGTCATTGGCGAGATCCATCCTACTTCTTCAACACAACACAAGTGGATCCTCACAGTGACAGACTATTCCACTAAATGGACTAAGGCAATTCCCACTAGGCAAGCCATTGATTCGGTAATCATTTCATTTCTTGAAAACAATATTTTGTCTCATTTTGGCTATCCAAACAAGCTGATCATTGATAATGCAACAACTTTGAAATCTAAAAGAATGATTGAATTTTGTAATAAACATCAAACTACCTTGGGGCACTCAACTGCATATTACCCACAAGGTAATGGATTGGTGGAATCCTCAAATAAATCATTGGTCAATATTATCAAAACGCTGCTGGAAATGAACAAGAAAAGTTGGCACAAAAATCTTTTTAATGCACTTTGGGCAAACAGAGTAAGTCAAAAGAAATATATAGGCATGTACCCTTTCGAGCTTGTGTATGGTGTTGACACAATATTCCTGACCTATCTCGCATTCCCGGTAGTTAAACTTCTACAGGAAGCTGGTAGCAAGGATGATCATTTGCAGTGAAGAATCAATCAAATGATTCATTTGCAGCAAACTAGAGAGGAGGTCTTTTAGAACACTTTCAGGCTACAAGAGAGAATCAAGAAAACATATGATTGAAAGGAAAAGGTGGACAAGTTTGAAATAGAAGACATAGTGCTGAAATGGAATGTGCGAAATGAAGACAAAGGTAAGCATTGCAAGTTTGAGAATCTATGGAAAGGACCATTCAAAATTGCTGCATATTGGGCCAAAATGCTTTCCTGCTGAAAGAAATGAATGGAGAAGATTGTCCACATGGGCCAGTCAACAATCAGCTGCTCAAACAGTATTATTTCTGAAATGTTTTCTGTTGTCATATGTATCATTGTACATACTAGTTTATTTTATTTCATTGCAAGTGTGTACTGCCATCATTCATTCATTTTGGGGCCTGAAGTGAAGGCTATAATAGTGAGGTTTGATTTCAGTTTTTGTTTGGATTGTTTGAGTCAGGTATTTTAGTCGATGTTAGTCTTGAAACTGAGTCAGTTTTGAGTCATATTTAAGTCCTGAAATTGAGTCAAGATATTGGTTTTGGGTTTTCGAAGTTATTGACTCCATAGCCCAATGGACGAAGGCACTACCTACTTTCCCATAGATCTATAGTTCTTGGAACCTCTAATGAGCTACCATCCCCATTGGAGCCGATGTTAGTGTTGATATCTTCATCCCTTCATCAGTGATCAAATTCTCTTGTTGCATTGCATGTTAGGGGTCTCATTCGATCAGCTTCATTCCATTAGGATCATGGATCATCTGATGGTATTGACATTTTATACATTTTCCCTCATGTTCTTTATACGTTGGCCCATTTTCATACATCTACATCATATGCAGTCATTTTTTGTCTTTAAATATGCAAAAGTCATTTTTAGGGTTTTAGGTCTCATTAGATCTAGGGTTTCATCAATAAGGTCTTCTAAATGCTCAATAAAGGGCAGCAGGCACATGAGGAGGCCAAATAAAGTTTCAGTAACAATAATTTTCATAATCACATGCTCATTGATTGACTTTTCCTCAAAACCCTGTTTTGAAGAAAAGCAGAGTTTTTATGTTTTCATGTACATAGTTAATGTAATTTCATTTTCTCCATATGTAATAACTTCAGAGGCAGCCCTTGTCATCTTGCCAAGCCTCTGCAACTTCACCACCTGGAAAAGAAACAAAAAGTCAAAGCATTTAGTCCATCGAAGGCAAAAATAAAGCAAACTACTCAAAAACAAACTTTTAAAAGCAAGTCAAAATCAAACATTAGAAGAATGGGTTTTTGTAAGTGAAAAATCAAAACCACATGTATATAAAGTGTATTCATATAAATAAGGTTCATTTGTGTCCTCAAGAGAAAGAGAGAAAGTGTATTGGTCTTCCAAAGCTAAGAGAGTGATTTTTGTGCTAAAAGAAGGGAAAATCCAGGCACGGCACACTAGGGCGTGGGCGTGGCGCAATCATCCACTGTGGCACATTGGGCAACATTCAGGAGTGTAATTTTATAACTGGCGCAACGCATTGAGAAAGCATGGAGCACCTGTGAGGTGGCGTGACACACAGTACTGCAAGTCCAATTTCACTCACATCTTCTTCCAAACTTACAAAATTGCTAAATCCTCAATTGTCCAAGTAAGTTAATATGCCCTCATCACCAATAGATGAATTTAAGTTGGTGTTTATGGTGATTTAATGGTAAAAATTTGAAACCCTACCTCCTTGCATTTCTTGTTAAAAGCAATTGCATAGGGTTTACACTTTGCATATTTTGTTGCTAAAGCTACTCCTATCATTTTCATCCCCTCATTCCCTCACTCCCTCACTTCATTTTCTCCCTCCCTTTTCATTCTCATTTACCCACTCACTAATACCCATATCGCTACGACTACTAATCCTAAATCCCTATTCCTACTATCCCAAAGCCTAGTCAAAATATCCCCAAACCCTAGTTGTTGTACCAAAGGCCAAATATTATTCCCTAAACCCTTTTATTCCCCAAAATCCTATCAACAACATCCCCAAATCCCTCATACACATTCCCTCCACAGTCCCTCATACATTCATATCTTTGGTAGCAAAAACCTAAAGACACCATAAATTCTCTTCATACTCATCTAAGAAAACTGAAACATTGGCAAAGATGGAGTCAAATTCTTCTTATGACATAGATGAGGAGACAGTCAATGATTCTTCTAGAGAAATGCATGCACCAAGGAGGCCTCAGAAGGGTGGAAAACATAACCGGGAGGAGCCTACTTCACTTATCTAGTTGTTGGCCTGTCCTTTTGCTGTTATGTTCTTTCAACACCAATCTTTTTATCAATTCTGTGAGATGGCAGAGAGAGTCAAGTACCACCATGAACTGGCCAAATTATTTGTGCTCCATCTCCATAATGGCTAATTCACTTTGGCAGGTGTGACATTCACCTTGACACTTGAGACTATTTCTCAAGCAACTGGCATTCCAAATGTAAGAGAGTAGTGGAATAAGAGGCAACTGATAGATAGAGAGCATTATGAGCCTTACATCAAGGTTAGTTTTCAGAGACATATCAGTAGAGTTTTTCCTTTCAAGTATTTGCAGGACACATATGCTCCCTTGATGAAACTCATAATTAAATATTTCAGCTGCGAGGGCAGATTTTCTCGCATGTATGCCTACCACGTCAGATTGTTGATGCACTTCACTAGGGTGAGAATGATGAATATCCCCTATTTTATTTGCGCGAACATTGAGAAGATAACCACCTTAGCGCGCAGGAAGCCTCCTCAGCAGCAGTATAACAACATATATCATTTTGCACTAATCAAAATTGTGGTCTTGCATCAACTTGGTTTATTGAACATCTCATGGGAGGATTTAATTTCACATGACGTCTTTACAGGTCCTCAAATACCCCTAGTAGTTTTTAATGAGGCAGGAGGGCCTTCACATCAGCAGGAGATTTATGATACACAAACCACTAGTGTGTCAGTGTTTGTCACATACCAAAATGGTGTTAGAAGGTTGTTTGCAACAACAAAACAAGTATTGTCTCCACCCAGGGTGGAAGGGGTCTCATTCATCCATCAGCAGAGTAGGTAGAGGAAAAGGATAAGAAGTCACTACATCATAAGGGGCCTTCAGGAGGACAACAGACATTCTTATTCAGGATGATGACATTGATTTGGGCTCCCAAAGCTCAAAGCTCAAGGAGATCATTCAAGAACAACAAGCTAACACTCATGATTTGTCTCTCAACCTGGCAAGATCCAAATGGATAATCAAATATCTAGAGCAAAAAGAAAAATAGCTATAGGATCAACAAACCATCATGGAGCTACAAAGCATACAAGAAAACTAGCAAGATGCCAAGAGGAAGTAAATCAAGCTGACACAACTTCAACAAGAAATTGATGCTGATCGTGAATCTTGGCTTGAGAGGGCAAATATGCACTTGGAGAAGATGCTAGAGACGGAAAACAGAGAGAAAGAGATGTTGAGGAACATGGCCTACCACGGCTTGGTGAGAAACAAGGTGTGTAAAGCAAGAATCAAGATTTTGAAGGCCAAGTTGAAGAAAGCATCAAGGAAGAGAAAAGAGCAAGATACACTCTAGATCTTGGCTGAGGCCTCCTTAGCCCAAAAAAACACTTAATGAAGGACACTCAGCTCAAATTTGAAGAAATTTGGGACACTTTTTGCAAATTTCGATTTTTTGGCCTAAAAAACAGGTTTTTCTGCCTAGCGCGCCACGCCACCTGGTGCACGCTTTTTTTAGAGACATCCTTTTGAGGAAAAAACAGAATTTTTGCATTTTTCATGGAAAAATATGAATGCCCTTGCATGGCTACGAAATTTTGATAGGTTTTGAGCTTCCAAAAAAGTCAAAAATACCTCAAAAATGACCTTTCTGCCCCCTTTTTGACACACAGGAAGCAATGTTGGGAGAACTCAGTTTTGTAGGGGTAAATGGAGGCCAAATTTAGAAATTCCACTTGTTCTAGAAAGTAGACAGACAATCCTTTCCAGAAAGCTCACTTGGAGCAAATTGGGTGCATGAGAAGGCATCTAAAACCAACTGTAAAAATGTGCTATGCATAGGGAAATCAGGATGGCACATAGGATGAAATTTGCTCATTTTGGCCAAAAAACTCTGTTTTTCATGTAGTTTCCTCACAGTTTGACTTTTCTCTTTCTAATAGTTAAACTCATGATGTAATTTAATATGAATTGATGGAAATTGATGTAATCATGCTAAATTTTCACTCATAGAGATAGATTCATCCATGCAATGGTAGTTTGCAATCGAATGAATCAGTTCCCTAGTTTTTAGAGGCAAGTTATTCCACTACCTACTTTTTAGTTCTTAGTTTAGACTTTGTTGGAAAAGCTCCTAAACTTATGAGCTCGACCCCTAAAGGCTAGGATGAGTTGTTTATTTCCTATATCTACTAGTTTTTCTGTCATTCACAAAGGTTGGACTTTTGGGAAAGCTTCGAGCTTTATTGTGCAGTCATTTCAGCGGTTTGAGAAAGGAACAGACCAACGTTTGCAACACTCTATGGGATTTTTGTGGCAACTTGATTTGGTATTGTGTTTCGTTCTGTAATTGCAAGTTTACATGTGTTTTATGTATGCCATTAACTCTTTCGGTTCATCTTAACTAAATGAAACAAGGATAAAGGTAGAATTCATTGGTTTGCAGTACCCTACCTGGGGTTTTGTTTAGTTATTTGTGTTTTCAGCTATTTGAAGAGGATCCCTAAGACATTCATGCCCTCTTCAACTCGTCAGCAGTCTAAAATCTCTCTATCTCCCTCAACTTGAGGTACCAAACCATTTGCCTACCTCGCCCCATAGAGATCTCTGCAAAACTAAGCCTCATTTCCCAGACCTAAATCTTCCTTTCACATTTGAGCCAACAAAACATCATCAAATTCAATCAAAATCCTCTGAGCACATACATAGCCTAATATTAGTATTTACATCAGTCATCTCAAGATTTAGTGATATATCTTACTGAGATTGACAAGGAGAGAGCCCTCTCCTGACCTCGTAGGGCTAGCTACGAGGTTAAGTGTGGTTTGATGTTACCCTAAATCTTGCCTTTCTCAGTCTGAGGTAGATTTAGGCACTAACAAGGTGAACAACGTGTATTTGTGTATCTCTTGTTTTATGCATTTTCTGTGTTTATATTTCTGCAATATTTTAGGTGTTCCATTGCTCTGTAATAAATAATTCCCTAACAGTTCACTTTTCATACTCGAGATGTTTTTTTTATAATAGAAACACGATAGAATAAGTGGAAACATAATTTATAACCAAATTCTAGCTAACGATTTCTTGCCGAGGAATGTGAAGTGTATTGAATGTGGTAGAGGATGAAGCCATGAAACTATGAATCTTCTCAGTGACCCCCAACCCAATGATTGATTTGTTTTTTTGTTATTTGACAGATGCACTATGGAGGAAAGAAAACAAGTGGACACAAAATGTTATCATTGTTCAAAAATTATATATGAGTAGTGAATGAGGAGGAGATAGATCCACAAAATTCATGTTGTTTTGGTAGTTATATCATCTGTACTTTCCATCGAAAATTTCCATGTCACTAACCATTTATATGGGATTTGTTCTGGCCTTATAAAGAAGACAAATATTGACCAATTAGCTATAAGATAGGCAACAATTCATAGTCAACCCAACCCTTTCTCGCTTGAGTCATATAAAAAACGTAGTCACCCATAAATAAATTAGTCATGCCACAATATGTTCTGAACAGACAATGATTAAATTTGACCTTTAATCATTAAGCCTTGGATAGATTTTTCCTTTCTAGGTCTGAGTCAAGGTAATGGAAGAGTATTGAGGCATGGGCCTGAGTGAAAAGTTCATTCAGATCTTAACATACACCTTAATGTCTTTATAAGAACTGTATGTATAAAAACTCTCATTTGTTTTAAGATATATATATATATATATTTATATATATATATATATATAATATAGATATTATATATTATATATATATATATATATATATATAGTGTTGTTCCATTGAATTCCTTTATTACGAAATCATGTTCTATGTTCCAAACTCCACCCTTCAAGAATTTTTGGGTTATTTTTTTCTTATACGAGTTTTATAATCAAACCTGCCAATGAAACTTTACAGTTTAGATGAGTCCATAGGATGTAAGGCTTGCACTTGTGCTCTGATACCATTTGTAATGAACCTCCTTATCCTACCCGATAATTTATCTTCGAAGACCCATAAATTTAAATTAGGGGGGTTCAATCACAGTTAAAGTTTTACCCCACCTTGCAGATCTTCTCTTCTAAAATTACCTCAACCATATTAATATTAGGCCATAGTACAAATTCCTCATCAATTGTTTTACTCCTTATCTTATATGGAGCCTAAGATTCGTTAACATCTTTGATGTATGTTGAGCTAATTTATTAACACAAATTAACACAAATATTCATTATTAATCCAGGTTTGTAAAATTTGGAGGCAAGTTCACAGTGCATGGATATCAGGTATAACCAAGCCTAGAAGATAAATCTTGAAGAACTAAAGAATTACATATTACAAATATAATCCTATATTAACATTTTCTAACTCACTTTTGAAATGTATGAAAGATGAAATGGCACTTAACTTAAGAGATCCATTCATTTCATTCTCTCTCAATTATCACTTAATGAATAGAAATCAGAAATAATGAATTAACAATATCTTAAGATGCATAAATCACCAATGAAGGAGACTCTTAACTTGAGACATCTTTGGTAATTTTTCAAGAGAAAAGAGAAAGATACACTGTAGATCTTGGCTCAGGCCTCCTTAGCCCAAAAAAATGCTTAATGAAGGACACTCAACTCAAATTTGAAGAAATTTAGGACAATTTTCGCAAATTTTGAATTTTTGGCCTAAAAAACAGGTTTTTCTGGCTGGTGTGCCGCGCCACCTGGTGCACGCTTTTGTTAGAGACATCCTTTTGAGGAAAAAACAACATTTTTGGATTTTTCATGGAAAAATATGAATGCCCTTACATGGCTACGAAATTTTGATAGGTTTTGAGCTTCCAAAAAAGTCAAAAATATCTCAAGAATGACCTTTCTGCCCTTTTTTTGACACACAGGAAGCAGTGTTGGGAGAACTTAGTTTGGTAGGGGTAAATGGAGGCCAAATTTAGAAATTCCACTTGTTCTAGAAAGTAGACAGGCAATCCTTTCCAGAAATCTCACTTGGAGAAAATTGGGTGCACGAGAAGGCATCTAAAATAAGCTGCAAAAATGTGCTATGCATAGGGAAATCAACATGGCGCATAGGATGAAATTTGCTCATTTTGGCCAAAAAACTATGTTTTTCACCTAGTTTCCTCACAGTTTGACTTTTCTCTTTATAATAGTTAAAATCATGATGTAATTTAATATGAATTGATGGATTTTGATGTAATTATGCTAAATTTTCACTCATAGAGGTAGATTCATCCATGGAATGGTAGTTTGCAACTGAATGAATCAGTTCCCTAGTTTTTAGAGGCAAGTTATTCCACTGCCTACTTTTTAGTTCTCAGTTTAGACTTTGCTGGAACAGCTCCTAAACTTATGAGCTCAACCCCTAAAGGCTAGGATGAGTTGTTTATTGCCTATATCTACTACTTTTTTAGTCATTCACAAAGGTTGTACTTTTGGGAAAGCTTCGAGCTTTATTGTACACTCATTTCAGCGGTTTGGCAAAGGAATAGAGCAGGGTTTGCAACACTCTATGGGATTATTGTGGCAACTTGATTTGGTATCATATTTCTTTATGTAATTGCAAGTTTACATGTGTTTTATGTATGCCATTAACTCTTTTTGTTCATCTTAACTAAATGAAACAAGGATAAAGGTAGAATTCATTGGTTTGCAGTACCCTACCTAGGGTTTTGTTTAGTTATTTGTGTTTTCAGCTGTTTGAAGAGGATCCCTGAGAATTTCATGCCCTCTTCAACTCTTCACCAGTCTAAAAGCTCCCCATCTCCCTTAATTTGAGGTACCAAACCGTTTTCCTACCTCGCCCCATAGAGATCTCTGCAAAACTAAGCCTCATTCCCCGGACCCAAATCTGCCTTTCACATTTGAGCCAACAAAACATCATCAAATTCAATCAAAATCCTCTGAGCACATACCTAGCCTAAAATTAGTATTTACATTAGTCATCTCACAATTTAGTGATATATCTTACTGAGATTGACAAGGAGATAGCCCTCTCCCAACCTCGTAGCGCTAGCTACGAGGTTAAGTGTGGTTTGATGTTACCCTAGATCTTTCCTTTCTCAGCCTGAGGTAGATCTAGGCACTAACAAGGTGAAAAACGTGTATTTGTGTATCTCTTGTTTTATGCATTTTCTATGTTTATATTTCTGCAATATTTTAGGTGTTCCATTGCTCTGTAATAAATACTTCCCTAACAGTTCTCCTTTCATACTGGAGATGCTTTTTTATATAATAGAAACCATTAGAATAAGTGGAAACATAATTTATAACCGAATTCTAGCTAACGATTTCTTGCCAAGGAATGTGAAGTGTACTGAATGCAGCAGAGGATGAAGCCATGAAACTATGAATCTTCTTAGTGACCCCCAACCCAATGATTGATTTGTTTTTTTGTTCTTTGACAGATGCACTGTGGAGGAAAGAAAACAAGTGGACACAAAATGTTATCATTGTTCAGAAATTATATATGAGTAGTGAATGAGGAGGAGATAGATCCACAAAATTCATGTTGTTTTAGCAGTTATATCATATATACTTCCCATCGAAACTTTCCATGTCACTAACCATTTATATGGGCTTCGTTATGGCCTTATAAAGAAGACGAACCTTGACCAATTAGCTATAAGATAGGCAACAATTCGTAGTCAACCCAACCCTTTCTCAGTTGAGTCATATACAAACGTAGTCACCCATAAATAAATAAGTCATGCCACAATATGTTCTGAACAAACAGTGATTAAACTTGACCTTTAATCCTTAAGCCCTGGATAGATTTTTCCTTTCTAGGTCTGGGTGAAGGTAATGGAAGAGTAATGAGGCATGGGCCTCAGTGAAAAGTCCATTAAGATCTTAACATGCACCTTAATGTCTTTATAAGAACTGTATGTATAAAAAATATCATTCGTTTATTAATTATATATTTTTATATTATATATATATTATATATATATATATCTATATATATATATATATTATATATATATATATATTATATTAATATTATATATATAGTGTTCCATTGATATTCCTTATTACGGAATCATGTTCTATGTTCCAAACTTCACCCTTCAAGAATTTTGGGTTATTTTTTTTATAGGAGTTTTATAATCGAACCTGCCAATGAAACTTTAGGGTTTAGATGAGTCCATAGGCTGTAAGGCTTGCACTTGTGCTCTGATACCATTTGTAATGAACCTCCTTAGCCTACCCGATAATTTAGTTTCGAATACCCATAAATTTAAATCAGGGGGTTCATTCACAGTTAAATCTTTACCCCACCTTGCAGATCTTCTCTTCTAAAATTACCTCAACCATATTAATATTATGCCATAGTACAAATTCTTTATCAATTGTTTTACTCGATATGTTATATGGAGCCTTAGATTCGTTAACATCTTTGATGTATGTTGAGCTAATTTATTAACACAAATTAACACAAATATTCATTATCAGTCCAGGTTTGTAAAATTTGGAGGCAAGTTCACAGTGCATGGATATCAGGTATAACCAAGCCTAGAAGATAAATTTTGAAGAACTAAAGAATTACATATTACAAATATAAGCCTATGTTAACAATTTCTAAGTCACTCTTGCAATGTGTGAAAGATGAAATGGCACTTAGCTTAAGAGATCCGTTTGTGTCATTCTCTCTCAATTATCACTTAATGAATAGAAATCAGAAATCATGAACTAACAATAGCTTAAGATGCATAAATAACCAATGAAGGAGACTCTTAACTTGAGAGGTCTTTGGTAATTTTTCATCATAAGTCATTCGTGATTATGCTATCATTGGTAAACTGAAAGTACATAAGAGCATGTAACAAAGATGAATTCTAGTTTTGATCTATCAATTCAATAGAAGGATAATTCAACTTGAACACTTTGTAGTCCAATTTTACTAAAATGATAAACAAACTAAAATTCAATAATATAAGTCATCACACATCAATTCATAAGAAAATCTCAAACAAAGCAAGTAAACATATTCTAAAGTAACAAGTTCATGAAAATTAAGCTAATCGAACAATGAATTATACTTAGCTTGAACTGGAGTCTCTCCACCCTTGCCTTACACACTTGAGGTTTCTCTCAAATCCTAAAAATTTAGTCATTCATCCACATAAATGAACAACAAAATAAAAGTAGAACAGGTTTTTCAAATTAATCTCCAAAATCCAAATGTCTCAGCATAAAGTTATACAAAAATTACATATCATAAGCCTTCAAAGTCTTGGCTTAAATAGAAGTTTATGAGACAAACTGATCTAAAGTCTCTCTAACAGTAAAATATATTCATATCCACCTATCGAGGTTCAATTCTTTCAATCCATCCCAATAAATATGGACAATCCCATGAAATCACAAAACTGCCCTATTTCCTAGGGGTTTTCTGGTTGACTAGTCATGTTTGACCAGCTTTGAGCAGGCCTAATAAAGATTTTTTTAACCGAACCAAGTGGAATTAGTTGAGTCCTAGTTCCCAATATTTCCATTCATGCATCTTGCTCGAGCCCAAGTGTCCTGCAAATATGTCATCCACATAGCTATTACGGGAATTTCTAATTTTGTCAGAATTTGCACTTGAAATCAATTTTTCATTAAAACTTTAGAAATTGAAAAATTAAAATTAAATACCTAAATATGTATTAAATAAATCAAAATGGGATGGATATAATGGAAAATAGATGGAAAATATAAGGATTAAGTAAGTTTCCTCAAGCAAAAATAGACCAAAACTGAGGGCCAACATCTCCCCCTTGCTGATCTTCAAGCATGTCCTCATGCTTGCTGCTTACTTTTGGATCTTCTTACCCCTGCTGTGAATGATGTTCCGGACCCTGATGCCTCTTGCCTTGATGCATCTAACAAATAGTCCATCCCTGTGTCATGTTCTTCTCTATCCAAAGTAGCCTTAACCTTTTGTTTTTTATACTTGCTTTTCCACATGTTCCTTTCCTTATGCAACTTGAATGCATGCTTGCAAATTAGGTCATTCTTTCTCTTTAATTTTCCTATTCCTTCAATTAATTTTTCATTTTCCTTAACCAGATTTGCATTATTCTTTTTATTTTCCTTGTTTTCCTTTTTCAAGTGCTTTTCGAGAATATTATTTATTTCTATTTCATCTATTAATCCTCTAATTTTGCTCAACTGTAATTCCCTTTCAAGTTCCCGTGTGTCTTTCAGAAACGATGTTGCTGTCACATCATCAAAATAGGACTCCTTCTCTAGTGCTTCTTTCTCAATAATATCCTCTGCCTGTTTTTCTCTTGAACATGTGTCCACAATTTGCACTTCCTTGTCCCTGCTACTTGTTTCAACTGTGCTCTTCTTCCTAAACCTTCTAGGAATGGACATTATGGATGTTTCCTTTTCAATCATGACTATGTTTGTTTGCTTCTTAGATCTGGTTCTTAGATAAAATGGTGAACTCACAATGCCCCTGGTTTCCTACTCTACTTTGTTTTGTTCCTCAATGACCCGCTCCTCTTACTGATTTTGGTTTAAAAACTCTCTCCAAACTAACCCTTAAGTTTTTATTTGATACTCTACCAAAATTTTGATTAACCCTTGATGATAAATCTATGGTTGTTTTGCTTGTTTTCATTTTTGACAAATTCTATCATCTTTAGGAAGCTTCGAAAGAGGAAATATGGTAGGTTTATCTTGACCTCTCCTTTAATGTGTTGAAGAAGTCTAATATGATACAAATGTGCCACTCTATATCCTCTATCAAAAGTGAGGAATTTTTGAATCAAAACCAGTTATCACCATGTTTCATTGAACTACTCCCTGGGTATACCTTTCACTCTGTCAAAGGTTCCCTTTCTATTTTTCTCCAAGAAGAAGGTCCATGCTTTCTCCTTGAAATGCAAACCCTTATGATAATTTTCTCCTATCATTGGAAGGTCTAATGCTCATGAAATGAATTCTTGAGTCACTAGAATTACTATGTTTCCTACTCGTGTTTTATCCTGATTATAATTGTTCACAAATTCTCTTGTTATTCCCTCACTGTCGCCATTAAATCTTTGTAAGAAGTCTATCTTCCCTACCTGATATAAATTTTCTATTGTTTCATTCTTCAAGTTTTCTATTTGAAATCTTGGCTCTATCCTAGTTGTCATATTTTTTGTAAATCAATGGATATAGGCTTCTACTGTCATTAACTTCATCTTTAATAATGAAAAATAAGAAGCATTTATTCATAAAAAGCTTTTTTGGTTCAGCTTATAGAAGGCTTACCTTTTCCCTTGATGGATTTTAAAATAATTAAATCAGTCTCTTTTGGCCTTTGTCTTTGTCTTCACTAATATTGTCCTTGTTTCAACACTTTTATTTATTCATGCAATCCAACATCATTCTTTATACACACATTTGTAAAAAAAAATTGAACTCTATTTTGAAATAAAAATATAAAAAGAAAACAAAAATCACGTTACAATTTTTTTTTTCTTAATATAATCTCCTGCTATCAAACTCAGACTAGTTTTTTTATTCACTTAGTTTAAATTGAGGCACTTTGTATAAATCGACATGCAACACTTCATTGCTTATACAATCAACATGCAATGTGAATTTGAAATCAACTATTGTTTTAACAAATTGGATTTGCGCACTCAAATATAAGCCCAATGCTTTATTTTTATTGACCAACTCCATGCAATCAAACTGAAACCTGTTCTTCTATCACATTGTATGACCATAAAAACACATGCTTATGTGATTGACAACACAAGTGTAGTTTTAAGCTCAGTGACTGTGCATTTTTCAGAGGCTACACATTTCAAAACTACATGAAAATTCCTCATTTTATTATGCAACATGCAGCCAAAATTTAATGAGACACTCTGTTTCAAAATTTCGTGGAAGATTTGGATCTTACCAGATGAGTTTTATTTTTCTTTTCTCCACCCTACAATTATTAAATCATTCATTAACTTGAAGCTATGTCATAGTTTATTGCTTGTGCAATTAAGCCGACTGCCTGTGCATTTAAACTCACTGTATAAAAACTTCATTTAACTGCAAACTTGGCGATTTCATGGAAGACACCTATATGTTGTTCAAGTGTTGAATCACCTTGATTTGTGGCCCAATTAGCTGTGTTTTAAATGACTCTGTTTGTCGACTGGTGGCACAAACAAAAACTAAATAAATCATAGACAGTCCATTGAGAGATCTCAACAAAAAATCACGATATTTCCTCTAAAATCTCCATCGTGTTAAGGAAATGAATCGGATTTTTTCCTTACCTTATTTCTTCATGAGATTCTTGCTAACTAACTCCACTTCCTCCATCAATCTACTCAGCTTACCCTTCTTGTCTCTCCACTTCCTCAGCGCTATATTTCTACCTCCATTCCTCGGTTTGTTTTTTCTGTCAAACCAATTTTACTTCCTTCAACTCTATGCTAGTGGCATCTATCGTATTCGTGAGCCTCAAAGGACTATGGTGGCAAAGAAAATTTAGAGTTTTGAGGTATCTGGCTTCAAAAATGGTGGAGCTATTCTATGTTAAATGAAGACTTATATTCTGTTGTTTCGAAATGTTTTGACTGTTTTGTTATTTCTTTGTTGTCCTCTTGACCATAATGCCATGTATAAACCTTATTGGATAATACCCACATGGTTGTCCCTTTGACTGGAATTTCGTGCATATGCGATCAAATTGCATACTAAATGGAAATTATTTCGATAGAATGGAACCGTTTATAATTATTTCACCCATACCGTCGACACCATATGGTTCTTCATTTCTGCATTTGTGTTCATTTTTTTATTATGATTTTAACATAGCCTATGTTTAGTGTATTTGTAGTCGTCCTCTAATCCATTCGTTTCCATCCTCTTGCATACCAACTCACCATACCTTGACTGTTATATGTACATTACTTCATTGCCACGTCGATTACATGACTGTCATATGTGACTTTACCAGTTATTCATTCATCATGTTTTTCATTGGGTTTGCATTGTATTACCACTGGTCATGCTATAATAACCTTACACCATCATAACATACTACCATCGAGCTTTGCCATGATAACCTTATGCCATCATATCGTATTACCATTAGGCTTGTCATGATAACATTTTATCATCATATAGTATTACCATTTGCCAATAGTATTACTTTTTATGAGCTACGATAAGTTTTATACATAAATCATTTCGATTTTGTATGTCTTGCTATGTATCTCTTTAATTTTAAAATGACCACTTTCTCTCATGTTCAAAATTATTTCCCATAATACTAATGTTTTATTTGTTTGTGGAGGTTTCAACTTATTGCATCCCATTCAATCCCTTTTGCTTTGAGGAAAAGTACTTAGGGCTATATACTTAGGGTTATGGAATGTTAGGGCTATGGAATAAATATGGCATGTAAAAATTAAATATAGGATGTACTTAGGATTAGGTATAGGATAAATGTAGAATGTAAATGTAGGATGTACATAGGATAATGGATATAAAATAATGGTTGTGTAATGAATATGCATTCAGGTACTAACTTAATTTTAACAGGCTCTAAAAATTTCTAAAAAGAAAATGACAACACAAGTGTAGTTTATGTGATTGACAACACAAGTGTATTTTTAAGCTCGACGACTATGAATTTTTGGAGGCTACACATTTCAAAACCACACGAAAATTCCTCCTTTTATTACTCAACATGCAATCAAAATTTAATTAGACACTCTGTTTCAGAATTTCGTGGATGATATGGATCTTATCAACCGAGCTTTCTTTTGTTTTTCTCCACCCTACAGTTAATATATCATTCATTAACTTGAATCTATGTCACGTTTTATTGCTTGTGTAGTTAAGCCCACTGCTTGTGTATTTAAACTCACTGTATAAACACTTCATTTTAACTACAAACTTGGCGATTTCATGAAAGATACATGTCTCTTTTTCAAGCGTAGTAATCACCTTGATTCGTGGCCCAATTAGCTATGTTTTAAATGCCCCTATTTGTTTACTGGTGGCACAAACAAAAACTAAATAAATCACAGACAGTCCATTGAGAGATCTCTGTGAAAAATCACAATATATCCTCTAAAATATCCATCATGTTAAGGAAATGAATCAGATTTTTTACTTACCTTTTTCTCGACGAGATTCTTGCTAACTAACTCCACTTCCTCCATCAATCTACTCATCTTACCCTTCCTGTCTCTCCAGTTCATCAACGCTATATTTCTACCTCCATTCCGCAGTTTGTTTTCTCTGTCAAACCATTTTTACTAACTCCAACTGCATGCCAATGGCATGTACCATCTTCCTGAGCCTCAAACAACTGTGATAGCAAAGAAAATTTATGGTTCCGAGGTCCCAGGCTTCAAATATGGCGGAGCTATTCTTTATTAAACGCGGCCTTATCTTCTGTTGTTTCAGAATGTTTTGACATTTTTGTTATTTGTTTTTTGTCCTCTTGACTGGATTTCGTGTATAAAACTTATTGGATAATACCCTCATGGTTGTCCCTTTGACTGGAATGTCATGCATATGCCATCAAATTGCATATTAAATCGAAATTATTTCGATACAATGGAACCATCTATAATTATTTAAACCTTGTTATCGACACCATATGGTTCTTCATTTCTACATTTGCGTTCATTATTTTGTTATGATTTTAACTTTGCCTATGTTTAATGTATCTGTAGTCATCCTCCAATCCATTCGCGTCCATCCTCCTTTGTACCAACTCACCATACCTTGACTATTATATGTACATTACTTTGTTGTCATGTCGATTGCATGACTATCATATGTGACTTCATCGGTTATTCATTGATCATGTTTTTCATTGGGTTTGCATTGCATTACCACCGGTCACGCTATAATAACATTACACCATCATATCATATTACAATTGGGTTTTACCATGATAACCTTATGCCATCATATCGTCTTACCATTAGGCTTGCCATGATAGCCTTTTATTATCATATAGTATTACCATCTACCAATAGTATTACTTATTATGCACTATGATATGTTTGATGCATAAATCATTTAGATTTGTATGTCTTGCAATATATTTCATAATGCACATATCCCTTATGTTTTGCAATGTATCTCTTTAATTTTAAAATTACAACTTTCGGTCATGTTCAAAATTATTTCCCATAATACTAATGTTTTATTTGTTTGTGGAGGTTTCAATTTATTGCATCCCATTCAATCCCTTTTGCTCTAAGGAAAAATACTTAGGGTTATGGAATGTTAGTGCTATGGAATGAATATGGCATGTAGAAATTGAATATAAGATGTACTTAGGATTAGGTATAGGATAAATGTAGAATGTAAATGTAGGATTTACATAGGATAATGGGTATAAGATAATGGGTATGTAATGAATATGCATTCAGGTAGTAACTTAATTTTAACAAGCTCTAAAAATTTCTAAATAAAAAAATTGAATTTGGAAGAGCAAAATTTTACACTCACAATACTTGTCCTTCCCTGACAATTTTGGATGATGTCTTTTGCTCCTTGATAGTATTGGATGATGTCTTCTCATAAAATGTCTTAGATAGATTGAAACATAGAATTTATTTCTGCTTTTTGTTCTAGCATTCTTCATTGGTTCTGGTTCTTTGATTGCTAATGTTGTTCAAGTCCCTCTACAATTGATTCATAATAACTGAGGTCCCAACTATCATGTACATTTTTATACGATATGTACATGTTTTTGCTAACATTTCAGGTCGCTATGAAATTAATTGATAATAACTCAGGTCCCAATTGTGATGTAAATTTTTATGCAATATATACATGTTTTTGCTAATATTTTAGGTCCCTTTGCAATTGACTTCAAAATATTTCAGGTCCCAAGTGCCAACAATACAAGTTCCATTGTCAATTTAGCTACACAACTAAGTTTCTTTATGCGACCTTCCCCCTTGCTGGTGGGAAGACTTGTCCTCAACTCATTTTTCTTTGGAGGTTTTTCTGCAAAACAAAGATGTAGTAGGTGTAGAACAGGAAGTTTTGAATTAATATAGTCTAAAACGAGTTGGTTTTCCTCTACGAATCCTTGTTTTCTTGGTGCCAGTTGCCTGATTTTCACTAGCAAAGTTTTTATTTTTGTTTGTTTTTTTCCTTTATTTTTGCTTTTTTTTTTGTTTTTTTTGTTTTTTTTTATTCTTCTAGAGTAGTGGAATGTACATGGCTATGTTGTTCCATTACTTCCTGATCTGTGTCCTGTATGAGTTGTTTCATAAATTCTTCTTTGTTAATAAGCTTATTGTAAACTTTAAGCATGACCCGTTTACAAAAAATGATGTAGATTCTTCATCAATTGTTTTGATTTGAATAACCCCATTTTCAAATATTTCCTCTATTTCATATGGCCCTAACTAATGTGTTGTGACCTTGGCCTTGAAATCTTTATATTTATAGTCAAACTGTAAGGCCCAATCTCTTTTGTTGAATGTTTTGTTCTTAATGAATGTGTCATGCCATTTCATTCTTTGTTGTGCACCAATGTTGTGTGTTCTGTTGCCTATTGTGTCGATGCTCATCTAGTTGGTTTAATTCCATTCTCCACTACTGTTGTGTCTCAGACAGTTCTAGTCCTAGTTTTGTTGCCAACTTAAATGTGTGTATCTGAAATTCTATGGGTAGTAAGACTTATTTTCCATACACTAACTAGTATGGACTAAACCCAGTTTTGGTTTTCCATCTTATTCTGCATGCCCATAGTGCATCTCTTAACTTTTTTGACCAGTCCTTCCTATTCAGTTGTACTATTTTTTTAATTATGTCTTCTAGGAATTTATTTGTTGTTTCTACTTATTACTAAAATGGTAAACAAACTAAAATTAAATAATATAAATCACCACACATCGATTCATAAGAAAATATGAAACAAAGCAAGCAAACATATTCTAAAGTAATCAGTTCATGAAAATTAAGCTAATCTAACAATGAAGTGTACTTAGCCTAGAGTGGGGGCCCTCCACCCTTGACATGCACACGTGAGGTTGCTATCAAATTCTGAAACTTTAGTCACTAATCCACATCAATAAAAAAGAAAAATAAAGTAGAACATGCTCTTCAAATTAATCTCCAAAATCCAAATGTCTCAGCATAAAGTTACACAAAAATTACATATCATAAGCCTTCAAAGCCTTAGCTTAAATACAAGTTTATGAAACAAACTGATCTAAAGTATCTCTAACAAACATATCTATTCATACCTATCTAAGTTGAATTCATTTAATCCATCCCATGAAATCACAAAACTATCCTTTTTCCTAGGGATTTTCTGGGTGACTAGTCATGTTTGACCAGCCTTGATCGGGCCTAATAAAGCTTGTTTTGACCAAAAGAAGTGGAATTAGTTTAGTGCTAGTTCCCAAGATTTCCATTCATTCATCCAGCTCGAGCCCAAGTGTCCTACAAATATGTCATCCACATAGCTATTACAAGAATTTCTGATTCTGTCAAAAATTGCACTTGAAATCAAATTTTCATAAAAACTGTAGAAATTACAAAATTAAAATTAAATACTTGAATATGCATGAAATAAATCAAAATGGGGTGGATATAATGGAAAATATATGGAAAATATAAGGATTAAGTAAATTTTCTCAAGCAAAAATGGACTGAAACCAAGGGCCAACAATTTATGTGATCAATCATTGTACTTATGATGATAGGCATCCTATCAACAAATCTAGGTAAATCTTCACCAACATTAGTGGACATTAATTTCATGATCATTGTAGTGTACTCTATGTTATTGAGTAGTATTTAGTCATGAAATAGGATACATTATTTCCTCAATTGGTGAGTATGCTTAACCATATATTACTTTAGAGAATACTGAGCATACCATATATCTGTAGTGGATGTAATACGATCAGTTAGAAAGTCCACAACCATCGCACATATTCATACATATTCTCAGCATAAACCATATTGCTTCTGCTATTAACTCTATCCTTAGATGTAAAAGAGGTCATATGTATAATACTTCCATCACATTCATAATAACCCATTAGCATAGGTAACCTACTTATGTGCAATATGCTACCCTGCATTGGTATTAAAACTGTCAATTCATTTAATGTACTTCTATTAATAACTTCACACTAGAGAGTCACACACAAGTCAATCATGGGAAATCCAAAGCGGTGACATCAATATAATCAACTAATTACCTTCATTCCACCATTTTTCATATAAATTAAATGTCACATAAATAAGACATCAATGATTTCCATACAGATAGTACATTATGTATATAACTGATTTACATGGGTTAACCATTTAACTATAGGAAATAAATGTAGAGATAAGAAAATGACGATCAACATATCTGGGCTAACTATTTTAACTTTGTAACAAGGATTAATATAGAGCCCATACCATGCAAGTGAATCTCATCATAGTAGAGTAAATCACCATCAACTCTATTAATACATAACCCTATATAATTCATGTGACCTTCTCATGGCGAGGAAACTTGGGAAATTGTCTCATAGAAAAAATGGAACAATAACAGAAACTTATGAAAATATTCTCATAAACAAACTAGAAACTATAACAGAGAGAGATAAAGAGAGAGAGTAAGTGTCAACATACAACAATTCCATGCAAATGACACCAACTAAATCTCACTTGGAGGGAGGAGCACAACCACACAACCATGAATCACAACTGATTCCCCTCGAGCCAAAGATCTTGCTAAGAACCAACTATCCTCAATTGATTGATGCCCTAGTTATTTAATATCCTCTTTCATGATTTAGTTACCATTAGTGTTGTCTCTGTTTATGGAATTTTTTATTTTCCTACGACTTATCTAGAAAAGCTCGTCTATATCTCACATCATGCTTCTCCACATAAAAGCTTGCCTTTATCTCCCGCAAAGATTTTATGTTCGATGGATCTTTATTTCACATCTGCCCAATGGATATCCAATCCATCCAAGCTTATCAATAATCACATCTAGAAGCTTATGATGAAAATTTAGGGATATCCTTCTTGTCTGCAAGAAGATGTTGGCATTTTGGTACAATTGTTGTCCTTGATGGCAACCCACTCACAGGTCTGTTCAATTTTGACAAAAGGGAAGCTCGCTGATCTAGGTGGATGTTGGTGGCCACCCACCTATCCCATTTGGACCCCCGCAACCGTCTCTTTCAATTTTTCAGTTTCCGTAATTGTAGCACAATTTACTAGTTTTAGTAGTTTTTTCGGGTCCTGAACTTCCGGAGCCGTTTTGAGGCCCTAAACGACGTTTTTTGGGAAATCTGGGGGCAACATGGGTCCATGGACCGATGTTGCCCTTCCCAAAGTGGTAGTTCTCGGATAGCTCTTTCTAACGAGCTATCATACGCATCAAACGGAGATCGTATGCCAAAGTTACGACCCCGGGAAATTGATGTACCAATTTACCCAAAACGGGGCCCACAATTTGGCATTTCATCTTCTAAGGTTCGGTTTTTGAATGTGAAGGGTTTTCCATTGTTTCTCAATAATAAATAGGCCTTCGAGCCTCATTGTAACATAGTTTTTGAACGGTTCAGAGGCGTGTAGCCACACATCTCTTCTCAGTGATAAGCTACCATCGCTCTAGCTGGTTTATTTCCAATTCTGATTGTAAGCATATTTTGGTATTTTCCATTAATGAAATGAAGTGCTATTTCTGCTGCATCTCTTTATTTATGGTTATCGCATCTCTGTATTTATGGTTATCTCCGTAATCTATTGCATTCCTATTTAAATCCGGATCAGTGGTATCAGAGCGGTCTTCTTTTTCTCGGTTTTTCTTTGCATGTCCCCGACGAGGTCAGGATATAAGGAGTTAGGGCTTGAACTGGTCAAACCTTTGCAAGACCAACCTCGCAAATCCCGATGGCCTCCCATGGTGGAGGAGAAGAAAGACAAGGGGGCAGGAGATCCTATCAAAATCTTGCTCGAAGAAGCCCTCGAGCGGCAAAGGAACGCGATGATGGATAGCTTTGCGCAGATCCTTCAGCGGCTACCAAGAGGTGACGCATCGGCTTCCAACAGCTACTCTGGAAATGCCACACCATTTAAGGTACAAATGAATTTTGAAATCCCCACCTTCGAGGGTAAAATAGACACAGATGCGGTAGATAAATGGTTAAATCTACTAGAGGGTTATTTTTCTGTTCATGAATTTTCAAGTCAGGAAAAGATTGTTTTCTCTCTTCTCAAAGCAGCCCCCCATGTCAAGGACTAGTGGGAAACCTACTGCGAGCGGAAGGATGAAAGCACAGGCTCACTATTTTCAGCCGCACCCACTTGGGATTCATTTCGAGATGCCATCAAGGAGCAGTACTACCCTGTCAAAAGCTATGAGGACAAATACATCAAATGGACCATGCTGCAGCAGGGACGGGACCAAGATGTGCTTGAGTTCACAAACATTTTTCATACCCTTCGCACACAATTGGGTATCAAAGATTCTGAGTTGCATCTGGTACTCAAATACCGTGGCTGCCTACATAGATACATCCAGGAAGAGATGGACTTCCTGAACATCTCGTCGCTCGGCACGGCACACCGATACGCTGTCAAAATCGAGGAAAAGTTCAAACAGAAGAAGCGAGACTTTGGATTTGCAAATCTGAAGCCCAAAGGACAGAGCCAAGGCGGGGTGACCCAAGACAACTCGTCGAATCTGCAAGAAAAGAACAACACCACGAAGCTGAAGAAGGACACAGGAAAGTGGTGTGAGTTCCACAAGAGTCCCACTCATAACACAAGTGAGTTTCGGACCAAGCAGTTACTGGTGGCCGAGTTCAAGGCTTCCGAATCAGATGCATGTTCCAACCCTGAGCCAGAACCTGACAAGGGGAATGGCAAAGGGAAACAGATCATTGATGCGGATCCTAGTGCCACTGTTGCCACTGCCAAGATCCAGAAGAATGAGCCCGAAGAGCCAGAGGAGGGGGAACGTCTTTTCCACTCGTAGATGTGGGTGAAGGGTTCGTCGCTGCAATTCATTTTTGACAGTGGCAGCCAAAAGAACCTCGTTTCAGCAGAGGTCGTGAAGCGGTTGGGCCTACCAACTACACCACACCCACAGCCATACAGTATCGGGTGGCTTCATGAAGGACGAGATCTCAACGTTTGCCAGCAGTGTCGCCTTCCCTACAGCATCAAACCCTTCACAGACGAGGTATTGTGTGATGTTACACCTCTGGATGTTTGTGATGTATTATTAGGCCAACCATACTTGTGGAGGCGACATGCTGTGTATGAGTCAAGGCCTCGTGTTGTCATTATTTCTTTGAGTAATTCATTATACAGGATACCAGAGGTAGCCCCACCTACTGTCACTTCTTTGATCACTGTTAAGAAAGGCAGCAAGCTCATATCACAGACCAGGAAATTCATCTGTATGGTTCACTCCCAAACTAAGGGGAAGATCGTTGCTACATCCATGTCGCCCGTAAAGGGTTCCTCCACGTAGCAGCAGTAACAACAAAGGGATACGGTCATGATAAAACACAGGAACAACTTCTCCTCACCCACAAGGGTACCACATAAGTTTCAGGTGGGCGACAAAGTTTGGTTACATCTATAGAAAGAATGCCTTGCAAGAGCCCATCAGAAGCTCTGACCACTCCGACATGGTCCTTAAACCAGTAACGAGGCTATGGGCAACAATGCTTTGAAGCACAACATTCCTTCATTCCTTCGCTTGCACCGAGTGTTCAATGTGGACCATCGTCGACCATGCTTCCGACCATTTCTGGACACATCAGAGATTGCAGAACAGCTCAGCAGAAGCTTCCTCATCTCAAGGAGGAACTCAACGCAATGGGGACCATTTCTTCCTAAGGGGGGAGGAATGATCCAGGTGGATGTTTGTGGCCACCCACCTATCCCATTTGGACCCCCGCAACTGTCTCTTTCAGTTTTTCAGTTTCCGTAATTGTAGCACAATTTACTAGTTTTAGCAGTTTTTTCAGGTCCTGAACTTCCGGAGCCGTTTTGAGGCCCTAAACGACGTTTTTTGGGAAATCTGGGGGCAACGTGGGTACTTGGACCAATGCTTCCCTTCCCAAAGTGGTAGTTCTCGGATAGATCTTTCTAACGAGCTATCATACGCGTCAAACGGAGATCGTATGCCAAAGTTACGACCCCGGGAAATTGATGTACCAGTTTACCCAAAACGGGGCCCACAATTTGGCGTTTCATCTTCTAGGGGTCGGTTTTGGAATGTGAAGGGTTTTCCATTGTTTCTCAATAATAAATAGGCCTTCGAGCCTCATTGTAACACTAGTTCGGAACAGTTCAGAGACATGTAGCCGCACATCTCTTCTCAGAGATAAGCTACCATCGTCCTAGCTGGTTTATTTCCAATTCTGGTTGTAAGCATATTTCGGTATCTTCCATTAATGAAATGAAGTGTTATTTCCGCTGCATCTCTTTATTTATGGTTATCGCATCTCTGTATTTATGGTTATCCCTGTAATCTATTGCGTTCCTATTTAAATCCGGATCGCTCCCATTGTAACAAGTCAATTCAAAGGTAATAGGGTAATGGTATAGAAGAAGAGGATGATGGGGTGAATGACTACAGATAAAAATCAATCAATTGATGAAAAATAATGTTTTCAAGTATATTAAGTTTTATATGTGGGTTCACCTAGTCCAAGTAGTGTATACAAGTGGGCTCACTGTACAAAAGGAGCATATACGTATGCACAAACTTTCACAAGAGGAAGCGTGTGTATGGGATGGAAAATTAAGAAAAAAAATAAAGTTAAAGAATACCAAGGGTGCATACCATGGTATTAGCACACAATATTGAGTGAAATAATAGGTACTTGATGCCATCTAAGAATGTCACAAGTTCTAAGTGTTGTTTTGGTTTGAGCTATTAATAAAGGATAAAACTATATAAAGAGGACAAGATCAAAGGGATATAGGTGCAAGTAAATGGATTTTTTCATGAATACTTCTATTTGAAGTATATTTGGTGTTGTAAGGGCTATGGTAATGATATGATCTGAAATATCATGTGCACCTTTGGATACAATATTGAATCAAGATCAGAAGACTTGAAATGACTTATCATTGTATGATCTGATAATTAATGGGCTAGATCTATTTGGTAATGCACATTTTATCCTTTATATGTTATGACATAGGTATGTCTAAAGTTTGGAATAGTTTTGAAGTTATAAGTAACTATTTTCAGATCTATATGGTTGTTAGGTTTGGTGAAGGTGCATATAGATGTTGGTTCAACTCTCCAGAGTAGCGTATGCAAAAGAAAAGCTTGATGTTCGTTGATGAATGATCTATCTAATTAATACTACTATTTTACTATTGTTTATCAATGATTCCTTTATTAGATCAGACTGTATAAGGAGACTGAGTCTCAATGATTGATTGATTGAGTGAGAAGGGTGATATCTATTGTTGTCTATTTAGAATTTTGTAATTTGACATTAGATCTTCGAAATGCTACTGGTTGGAAAAGTTCTTGGTGTAGAATTTTTATGATTAAGTATTTTTAGATGTACATGCAGGTTGGTTTAAAGGAAGTAGTGTATACATGCAGGTTGGCTTCATTGAACTACCATATACATTCTGACATATGATTTTTGAAGTTGCAGTTGGTTCTAATTATTGATGTAGTTTTCTAGGTTCAGCATAGTGTTTTGCTGGCAGTGATCTAACTATTCAGATTGACTGATTGGTGGTTGATGCAGTTATTATTAACGTTGAGCTTCAATGTTACTGATGGTTCTAGTGTGAAAATTTGATGAAATGTGGCGTCCATATTGTGTTGATGTGTAGCAGGAGTATTCATTCCGAATATTTATGAAACATGGTCCCTAGAGGAAGAGATAAGGTTGTAACCTTCTGTAGGCCAGCACCTACGTACTGGTAAACATATCATCTAATGCAAGAGCTAGGGGGTTGTAGCGCCCTTCTAGTAGAAGTTGGAGAATGAGATAACATTATAGCCCTCTACAGGTGGGTGTCTTTGTACTGGTATGAGTGTGCGCTAGTACAAGATTGTAAACATAGATTCTTTATATTAAAAGAAGACAAAGATGATAGCTACATGTGTTTTTTCTCTCGAATTGGGTTTCCACCTTAAATCTTGGTGTTCATGTGTGTTGCTTATGTGTGGTGGATTATTCTGTTATTAATACACATGGTTACTATTTAATAAAATATTGATGCACTTATTAAATATCAACGTATGATGAATTAACTAAATCATAAATTCACTGGATATATGCTAGTTTCCTTAATAATAGTTGCATGCACATGTGAATTCTGTTCACAGAAGTAGTGTATATAAATTTTATTATGAAATCAAAAGTTATTTATTTGTAAATATTGATTCGCCCAACCTTTGAGTAGTATTCCCCACAATTGGAATGAGAGCATATGCTTTAGAAGAAGCTTGATCGCGTGAAGGGAGATCTCTCAAGATCAACAATCACGAAGGAATGGGATCTATCAAACCATCAATATTCAACGAAAATAACTTAATATATTGGAAAATATCAACCAGATCTTATCTTCAGTCACTCGGAGCTGATGTTTGGGAAATTGTGGAAGGAGGATACCAATTTCCAATAGAAATACCCACAGATATAGCAGGAAGAAGTTATATGAAACAAATGCTAAATCTGTCAATACATTATTGGGAAGTTTATCAAAATTAGAATTCGTCAAAGTCATGCAGCTCAAGACAACCAAAGAAATAAGGGATAAAATCATTCATAGATACAAAGGAGAGTCATAGGTAAAATGTGCTAAACTCCAAAGTCTAAGAATTCAATATGAAAGTCTCAATATGCATAGTGATGAAAGTAATTCTAGGTACTTTCTACAAGTAGATGAGATTGTAAATTGTATGAAGAATCTAGGTGAATAAATAAAGGAGACTACTTTAGTAGATAAAGTTTTGAGATCCATATCTTCTAAATTTGAGTCAAAATTATTTCGCATTGAAGGGAAGTAGGATCTACAATCTATTACTATTTTCAACTTCATGGAATTTTAACCTCCTTTGAGATGAGGAAATGAGGTCCATCAGATATTAGAGAAGCCACTTTCAAAGCTTCAGCAAAGGGAAAAGAAAAGGAACATCTCAAGGAATCAGGACATATTTCAAAAGAGGATGAGGTAAAACTTGTAAAGAAGCTTTAACGAGGTTCCAAAGATTCAAAGGTAATCTTCCATTCAATTTTTTTGCTTATGGTAGAGTTGGCCATTATGCTACTAAATGTCCTCATAAAGATAATCATGAAAAAGGAAAGAAGTCTTCAAAATATAATAGAGAATAGTTTTTTAATAGAAGAATTTATTATACTCATAAAGATAGTGATGGCCTGTCTAATAGTGTTTCAGATGAATTTGAACAAGATTTTAAACTCATGGCTTATGACAATGATGACTTTATAGATGCATTAGAAGATGAAGACATTCTTGAATAAATCACTCAACTTAAAGTCTGTTTGGAAGAAAAGAATATGGTCATAGACACTTAGACACATCAACTCACTGAAAGAGAAAAGAAAAATGAAAAGTTCAAATGTCAAGCAGTGGGTCTAGAGAAGAACCTGAGAAGAAAAAATCTATCAATCTTAGATTTGCTAAAGTATTAGAAACCTTAAATGAAATCATAAAGGTTCAGCATTCTTCACTTATGAAGACTTGTATTGGATACACTTGAGAAACATCCCAACCAAAAAAGCCTTCAGTCAGCACCATAAGTTATCTTGACGCAACTAAAACCAGTAAACAATGTGTCAATCCTCAACAAAATCCTAAAGGTACTTCCAAGGTAAATCATGGCCATCTTTCTCAAATGGTGGATATCAATAGAAGTACCAATCAAAAAGTAAACAATACCATAAGATTTTATGATCAAAGAAACTTCTTCTTTAATGGACAATTTTTTCCATGCGATAACTTTGGTCATAAAGATGCTCAATGTGTGGCTTACAAGACTATCATGACTAGAGAAGCACAAAAACAAAGGAGCATTACTCGAATCAAGAAAGCTTATTATAATAAACTTTCTCCTCTTGAAGATGAAATTGATTATTCATTTTTGAATAACTTTGGTCGTGAAGAACCAAACCATGTCAATTCAATAAGAAAATTAGAGTTCATTTAAATGAAAAAGAAGGATCAACAAGTAAGCCTATTTAAATCGTTCATACTGATTTGTGTGGACTAGGAAGGAAAAAGTCACCTTGTGGAGAAGAATACTTCATTTCATTCATTGATGATTCTTCTAGAACGTGCTGGATTGGTTTACTAAAGCAGAAATTTTAAATCCTTCAAAGCTTTAGTTGAAAATGAATTACATCTAAAAATAAAATGTCTCAGATCTCATCGAGGAGGAGAATTCATATCAGATGAATGTTTTGAATTTTGTGATCAACTTGGAATAAAAACACAATTCTCTATTGTGAGAAATCCTCAACAAAATGATGTGGTGGAAAGAATGAATAGAACAATTCAAAAAATGGCTCGAGCTATGGTTTATGAATCTGCAACTCTTGCCACCTTCTAGGGTGAAGATGGACATACTACTAGAAATATTCTCAACAAAGCTAATGTTTGGGTAAAGAGTGATCAAACTCCATAAGAATTTTGGTATGGAAAGCCTCCTACTGCAAAACACTTCTGAGATTTTGGAAGCAAATTTTACATCAAAAAGACTGATAAAAAGATGTTATATACCTAGGGGGGATAATATGGGGTACAAAGGGAGGTACCCAAGGTAATAATGTAATAATGGGATGGGCCATAGTAATGAATAAGGTGGTTAACCCATTTCATGTAAGGGACCACAAGTAGTTAGTAATAATGTAATGGGCCCATGGTATTAGTCGATGGCATGAGGGAACCATGGTAATGATCCACGGTATTGTATGTATGAGGCCTATATAGAGGCTAGAGACTCCACATGAAGAATTCTCAAGGGGTGTGAAGGAATTATGTGAAGGAATATTGTATGAACAGGCATATGGATTGTGGAGTGTTCTCCTTCCTTAAAGAGTGAATGTATGGTGTTAACCTACCTTAATGGTTTTGATAAATAAATAAGCATTTCATATTATTTCTAGGTTTATTTGCACTGTCTTATGTTTTCATATCAGATCTATAATATTTCTAGGTTAGAGCTATCAAGTGGTATCAAAGGTATAACAAGTGGTATCGGAGCTACAACAAAATAATGGTAAGTTTGAACTCAGAGCAGACAGAGAAATCCTTCTTGGCTATTCATCCATAAGTAAGGGATACAAATATGAGAGTTTGAAAAATTGGTTAATGCATTGATGCAGTAGTCGATGAAGCATGCATAAATTCGGAATAGGTGAAATCGACAAAGGAAGATGGCAATGAGGAAGATGGTGAATGCTTTTCCATATCAAATTAAAATGATATAGAGGAAGAAACTAATGAATCAATAGAATAAGATACCACTGATAGGGAAAAGGCTCCATCCAGGTACGTTCAAAAGAATTTTCTAGAATCTCAAATTCTAGGAAAAAAGGTTTCTGGAGTACAGACAAGAAGAACTCTTGCAGGAAATTCTAGTTATCTAGAATTACTATCCTCCATAGAACCACAGAGTGTTAATGAAACTAGAAAAGATGAATGTTGGGTTAGGCCATGGATGAGGAACTTGACGAAATTGAAAATAAGGATACTTGGGAATTAGTTCCTAGACCTCGCGATAAAAATTTTGTAGGAACAAAATGGATATTAAAGAATACGTTGAATGAAAATAGAGAGATTATTAGAATCAAAGCAAGACTTATTTGTAAAGGGTATGCCCAACAAGAAGGTATAGACTTTGAAGAAGCATTTTCACATGTTACCAGACTTGAAGCCATAAGAATGTTTCTTGCTCTTTCAAGTTTTCAGAAATTCAAAGTTTATTAAATGGATGTAAAATCTTCATTCCTTAATTGATATTTGGAAGAAGAAGTTTATATTGATCAAATAGAATGATTCATTCTAGGAAATGATGAAAATCTTGTATGCAAGCTCAAGAAGGCTCTATATGGACTAAAACAAGCTCCAAGGGTTTGGTATTATCATCTTGACAAATATATAAAACAACAAGGTTTCACAAAATGATATGTAAACAACAAATTATACACAAATATTGAGAATGATAAACTGCTAAATATTGTTTTTTACGTTGACGATATCATCTTTGGCAGCAATGAAGAATCCATGAGTCAGAAATTTTCTTCTGTTATGCAGCAAGAATTTGAAATGTATTTACTTGGTGAACTAACTTATTTTCTTGGTCTACAAGTACAACAAACAAAAGATGGCATTTTTGTTTCACAAACTAAATATCTCAAGAAGATTCTGAAGAAGTAAAGAATGGAAGATTCTAAACTAGTATGTACTCAAATGTTAACAGGATGTAGTCTCAGTTATAATGATGAATCACCTACAATAAGTCAACCAAGATACAGATCTATGATTCAAATTCTACTTTATCTAACATGTACCAGACCAAATATCATGCATGAAGTAGGAATTGTTGGAAGGTTCTAAGCCAATACAAAGGAATCATATATTCACGTCGTAAAAATAATAGTAAAATATCTCCAAGGAACTCAAGGCTTTGGTCTATGGTATCCTAAAGGTACAGATCTTAGTCTTGATGCGTATATAGATGTGGATTGGGTAGGAAATGTTCTTCACCAAAAAAGCACTAGTGGGGATGCATTCTATATGGATAACGACTAGTGTCTTGGTTCAACAAGAAACAAAGTTCAATTGCTTTATCTATAGCTAAAGCAGAATATGTGGTTGTTGCACATTGCTACACACAACTACATTGGATGATGCAAAAATTTCAAGATATTCAAATCACATGTTCACCAACAATCTCCATTCTATGTCATAATACAAGTGCCATTAGTATTTAAAAAAAATCCTATCATGCACTCCAATACCAAGCACATACCCATTAAGTATGATTTTCTATGAGAACAAGTGTTAAAAGAAAAGGTTAAATTGGAGCATGTTCCCTCCAAAGAACAAGGTGCTAATATATTTACCAAACCCCTTCCCAAAGAAACTTTTGAATATTTAAGACAAAAGTTAGGAATAGTTTTTGCATCATCCTACTGTTCAATTTAGTTTTCATATGAATGTGTCATATACGTGTCTTTCATGAAGAAGATTCCCGTATATATGTGAGTTTATGTGGTCGCAGGAGCATATTTGCTTTTCTAATAGAAAAATAGTCGGTCAAACTCCAAATTGGTTTCTGACATGGGTGTTCAGTCTTATATTGAAGGTTAGTGTCTACTGATATTCTTTGCTCATGGCTATTTATTTGACTGATGAAGATGTCTTGATGAATGATTTTTTGACAATGCACAGGTAGAAAAGGTTCAAGGGGAGGATTAGCCTTCAAAAGCATTACGCATTATTGGCATCATGGTTGCTAAATTCAGCTATGGTTTTATATATTCATATCATTTGTTGTAAATGTCACGTAAAGACCTCTGGTGTAATGATATGTCTTTGTATTCCATAGTCCATTAATGAGTCCATTTGGACATATGATGTAATTTCTAACCCGACTATGCATGGGAAGGATGATGTAATAATTGCAATTATTTAGTCATGGATGAACATTTGGTATATCCCCACTTGGTTGGTTGATTGATATATGTATGAGTCGTTGGTGATAAGGAGGTCATAATTACCTATTTGAGTTATAGATTCATGATATTTTTTTAAATTATCTGTGCAAACTCTACATGTACTTAGGGGGAGCATGGAAAACATAGTGAATCTGAAAGGGGGAGAATATCTTGGTCCGCCCTTTGACCTTGATGTCAAAGGGGGAGAGTATCTTGGTGCTACTTGATATATCTAATAGGTTCTACAGCTTGAAGTAACCAACACCAATATGGTTACCATAGTGTCCAAAGTAGGAGATTGTTGGCATTATGGTAGAGGTGTTGTTCTTGACGGCAACCCACTCACAGGTGAGTTCAAATTTGATAAATGGAAACTCACTTTTTAACAAGTCAATTAAAAGGTAACAGGGTAATGGTACTAAAGAATAGGATGATGGGACAAATGACTACATATCACAATCAATAAATTGATGAAAAATAATGTTTTAAGGTATATTAAGTTGTATACACAGGTTCACCTTGTCCAAGTAGAGTATACAAGTGGGTTCACTATACAAAAGGAGCGTATATGTATGCACACACTTTGACAAGAGGAAAAGTGCATACGGGATGAAAATTAAGGAAAGAATAAAAGTTAAAGAATACCAAGGGTCCGTACCGTGGTATTAGCCCACAATATTGAGCAGAATAATTCTTACTTGATCTCGTTTAATAATACCACATGTTCTAAGTGTTTTTTTGGTTCGAGGTATTTTTTTTTTTTCTCGGTAAACTAGCTAACTTTTATATTATATTTACATATGAATGTTTACAGACAGTGAAGCAGGACTTAACAGGACTTCCATGGCCATCAGTGGCGCCATGGGTGAAGTAGACTGGCCCAAAAAGCTCCCACGCAGGGGTAGCATCCACCACGTTTTCATAATGCCTCTGAAAGACCGACTGAGGCACGAAACCTTTCCAAAATGCCAAAACAGACTCGGACTTTTTGATTTACTCATAAGTAATCCAGCCCACGCAGGGGCAGTCTTCATTGACCAACTGGGGACTGATATTAACCGACACATTGAAGCTAAACATGACCAAAAGGGACTAGACATTTATAAAAAACCACAGGAGAACAGACGGAATTCTAACCCGAACCATGTAACCCGCATCAAACAAAGTTTTGGACCTGAGCTGAGTGGAGTTGGCAGCAGCTGGAGCACGCGCTGGAAGGTTACTTGTCCTCAGGAGGTTTCTCCTCCACAATGGTGCACCATCCCTGACCCTCAGGGACACCCTCCCACATGGCAGCCCACTTGGCTTGTGCTGAGTCTGGAGATTTCTTCGTCTGGGGGGTGGAGGGGTCGACCATGATCACCTTCCCTGAGGTTCCTTTCCCACTTAGTGGAGGCGGCAAGGGACCTACCTGTCCAGAGCCTGCAGGGGGTGGATCCTCCCTTCCTGGAGGCGTTTCCTCTTCAGCCGCTTCCAGAATTTGAGTAAAGAGCACGGATACATGAGCGTTAATTCCTGGATTGTCCCAGGATTTGCATAGGGTAAACACCACTGAGCCGAACGCAGGGAGGGCTAGCCCCCCATCACTAGCCCCACCAACCTCCATGAATTGCCCTGCATGGAGTGGCGTGACCCCTGCCCGCCGATAACAATAGCAGCAACAGCAATGGTGGTGCTCCCTCTCTGCCCCTCCACGACCACGACCATGACCAGAACCATGACCAGAACCCCTCCTGCAAGGCTGCCGATGACGAAGCCTTGCCATGGGCAATTCTCTTTCACCTGTGTTTGCTTGGAGCGAGTCGCGTGGCCTTCCCAAAGCCAGAATTCGTCGCCTGCACCTTCCACGCACCACCACTGATTTCGAATTTTCCCAAAGTTCCTCTGTTTCCGACCCCAAAGCTTCCAAATTCTCCTCCTGCGACTCTGAACTGGCCACCTGTGTCTCCAATTTCGCTGCCAACCCCTTTGAATTTGCCCCCAACGCTTCTGAAATTGCCGTCCAGACCTCAGAGTTCGCCTCCCGAACCTCTGAGACTGCCACCCTACCTTCTGAGGAGCTTTCAGAATTCTCAGAGCCAACCCCGGAGTCGGAGTGTCGAGAGGTCCAAAGGGCAGCCTGTGGTGGCGTGCACCGCACCCAGCAGCAGGCCTTCCTCTGCAACAAATTTCTCTGCAACGAGACACCACCGAGACAAAGAACTTCGAAATACATTGGCCTGTCGCGGTCTCCTGCCAGATATTTATCGACATTCCTTTGTTCTGAGCGCCAAATAAATTCCGCCATCCTTTCAATCTGCTCTGCATTGAATGCATTAAGCTCGAACCTTTCCATAATAAACCTTTGACGGCAGAGGCCCTGTGGAAATTAATGCGCATGGGGCGGCACATGGTAGCCATGTGGCTCAGCCCACTGTGTCCTGCTGTCACCCGCAACCAGGGATTCATTATCACTTTGAAGGAGCTTCTTACATTCCTGAATCTGTTGAGTGCTGGGGATGATGTCTAAATTTCCTGCTTGGAAAGGATGGTGGCTTTCAACCCCAATATTGACTAGGAGATCAGCCACCTTATTCCCTTCTCTTCTAGAGTGGTGAAAGGAGAGGGCTCTGTGGATGTGCAGCTCTTGAGCAATGTTGTATAGCCTGGCTTCTAGCCTCTAACTGTCAGCTACTTTTCTGGTTTGAGAGCCATTGTGAATGCGAGTGACCATGCTGATGATAATTTGGGAGTCTCCTTCCACTATGAGGGGTTGAAGATTCTGACGTTTGGCCACTAAGAGCCCTTGCCAGAGACCCTCCAACTCCACAGAGTTATTGGTGTCCCATCCTATATTACCGAAGTAGATCTGTATGGTGTTGCCCTTGTGATTATGAATGATACCTCCATAACCTGCTGGCCCTGGGTTGCCTTTAGATGCTCCATCAAAATTAAGTTTGTATGAGTTAGTGGGTGGGGCAATCCATTTTCTGTCCTCCTTATCATTACCTTTCGTTGTCTGCTGGGTGGCATTTCCTTGAGGCAGCTCTAACTTCCAGTTGTCCAGGATGTTTTTCTCACTGTCCTTAGTAGGGAGGTCTTCCATGGTCCATGGTTTCAGAAGCATGGTCTCTTTGAGGTTGCTATGCAATCTGTTCCAAATTGATTCTGTGGGCGAGCTTTGGTTTTTGAAGATCCGCCTATTCCTTTCTTTCCATATGTTCCATATTACTATGCCAGGAATAATGTTCCACATGTAGTTAAGGATCTCACAGTCATAGGGGCTTTTTGGCCGGTGACGGATGGTGTCAATGATGCCTCCAGGTCCCTTACATCGTCTTTGACATCTGAAGCCCACCTGATCCCATAGCTTGTTGGTGATTGGGCATGTGTCCAAAAGGTGCTGTAAGGTTTCTTCATTTTTAAAGCAATTGTGGCATATTGAGGGCCCATGGAAGTTGTGCCTCCTTAGCTTGTCCTAGGTGAGAATTTTTTTATGTCCAACCATCCATAGGAAATGTGAAATTTTAGGCCAGGCTTTAAAGCTCCGAATTCGGTCCCATAGAGGGTCCTCTCTGATAGTGGAATCTCCTATGAGATTGTATGCTTCGGACGTAGAGTAGGTTCCTTTGGGGAGGTATCCCCATCTGAGAATGTCTTCACTGTTCACCAATCTGATGCTTCTCTTTTTTAACTCTTCTTCAAGTGCTATTGCCTCCTGCACGCTTGCGTCTGTGGTTATTTAGTTGATCGGACGCCATTGTCTGAATCCATTTACCGTGTCCTGCTCCCAGAATTGATGGACGGTTGCCTGCTGCTACTCCTGTCTATCCGGTATTATTCTTGGAGAAAAAACATTAGAAAGTTTAGGCTGTTGGTTCCATGCATCCATCCAAAATCTACCACTTTGACCATTTCGTATTTCCCAAAAGCTATGCTTCTGGATGAGCTGATGATGTTGCTTGGCGGCATTCCAGATAAGTGAGCCTTTGATGGTAGGCTTGAATCTGATAAGCTCTGCTTGGGGCATGTTGTTGGTGTATTTGGCAGTCCAAATGTTGGCCCATAACTTATCTGGATTAGTTAACCATTGCCACCAGATTTTGGCATTCATGATGGTGTTACTGCTCTCGGGATCTCTGAGCCCTATGCCTCCTTTGCTTTTAGGCCTGCACACAGTTTCTCATTTCACTAAAGCCCACTTGCGATTAGTAGCTGAGCTTCCCCATAGAAAATACCTCTGAATGTTTCTCAATCTCTTCAAAACCCATTTTGGAGCTGCAAGGATAGAGAAAAGATAGAGAGGCATGGCTTGAAGGATGGATTTAATTAGCACAACTCAACTAGCAAGATTCAGGGAGCGGTGAGTCCATAAGTTGAGTTTAGAATCTAGCTTCTCCAGAAGAACATGCCAAGTAGGTTGCTTAATGGCTGAGGCTGTAAGGGGAGCTCTAAGGTAGGTGGAGGGGAGGGAAGCTGCTTGGAAGCCCAAGATGCGGGTGATGGCAGATTTGACCGGAAGGGGAGTGTGGAAGAAAAAGATTTGGGATTTGGAGCTGTTGACATGAGTGCCAGAGGCTTTTGAAAAATCATTGAGTAGGGATTTCAGCCGAGATGCTTCTTGACCTGAGGGCTAGCCATAGAGCATAGTGTCATCAAAAAATTGTTGATGGGAGGAGGCTGGGGAGTTGTGGATGGAGATTCCTTTTAGCTGATTAGAATGGAGGGCCTGCTTGATGTGTCTGCCAAGACCTTCTGCCATAATAACAAAAAGGAAGGGCGAGAGGGGATCCCCTTGCCTAATGCCTCTGGTTGGTTTGAAGGGGCGGGAGGGAAGACCATTGACAAGAAGGGAAAAATGAGAGGAGGAGATGAGACTCATGATCCATCAAACCCAAGAGTGGCAGAATCCAAAGGTTTTCAACATGTGTTGGATGTAAGACCAGTTGAGCTTATCGAAAGCTTTGGAGAGGTCAAGTTTGAGTAACATTCCAGCTTGCTTGGAAAGTTTGAGAGAATGGATGATTTCATGCGTGAGAATGATGCCATCCATAATCTGTCTTCCTTCAACATAACCCGATTGCTCTGGAGAGATGAGCATGGGTAGAAGGGGTTTTAATCTGTTGGCGATAACCTTGGAGATGACTTTATAGAGGACATTGCAGAGGGATATGGGTCTAAACTTCTCAGGAGTTATGGAGTTCTTTTCTTTGGGGATGAGGGTGATGAAAGTGGAGTTAAGGGATGGGAGCAACCAGCGTAGAGCCCTGGACTCCTCGACAACTTGCCAGACCTCCTCTTTAATCATGTCCCGGAAAGCATGAAAAAACGTGGTAGTGAAACCATCTGGTCCGGGGGCCTTACCTTCCTTGAGCTGTGCCATCGCTTCATCGACCTCCTAGGCTTGAATTGGGCTCATGATAATTTCGTTGTGCTTCTCAGTGACCAGTTTGGGGATATTGCTGGTAATTCTTCCAATCGCCCTTTGCCGATCCACTGCTTGCTCTTGGTGTACCTGCTGAAAGTGATTGAGAAGGACTTCTTCTATTTGCTCATGCTCTTCAACTTTTACCCCTTCTTGGTTAAGGATAAAGGGAATTTGATTGTGCATCCTCCTCTGCACTGTAGTTCGGTGGAAGAATTTGGTGTTACGCTCCCCTTCCTTTAACCATCGTATCTGAGATTTTTGCCTCCAGTATATTTCCTCTTGCTTCCTTCTTTCTTCAAGCTGGTTAGTTATGTGTCCTTCTCTGTCTAAGGTGGCCTCTGTATGCCCTGCATTTATGATTTCTTGATGGAGATCCTTCAGCTCCTTATTGAGCTCCTGTTGAGCCTCAAATATGTTGCTAAAGGTCTCTCAATTCCAGCGTTTTAGGTGACTCTTTAGAAAGCGGAGTTTTTGCTGAAGCTAGAACATTTTTGAGCCTTCTGGAGGGATAAAGGAGGCCCAGGTATTTCTGATCAAGTCCTTGAATGCTGGATGCGTTAGCCAAAATCCCTCAAATCTGAAGGGCCTTTTGGTTTTATCCCCTGGCCTCTGCCAGTGGAGAGCTATTGGCCAGTGGTCCGACGTTGAGTGAGCCAAGATTTCTGCTGTAAGATCACCTCCCAGATGAATCTTGTTATCCGAGATCAGGAAGCGATCAAGTTTAGATGCGATCTCGAATTTGCCTCCTCTGCGATTGCTCCAGGTGAAGGTACCACTGCAGAATGGCATATCTATGAGAGAGGCATTTTGTATGAAGTCCTTGAAGTGATCAACCTCACGCTCCAGTCTAGATCTGCCTCCTACCTTGTCCTCTATTTTGGTTATCATGTTGAAATCCCTTGCAGCGATCCATAGTGGGTGCTGCCTCTTTCTGCTAAGTGCTTCGATGGTGTCGAGGAGTGCCTTTTTACTCCCAGCGTCCTGCGAAAAGTAGACGTTGGATAGATTCCCATGGATGTTGGTACCAAGAATGTGGAAGGCTGCTTGTATAAGATGGTGAGAGGCATGGAAGTCAGTGAGCGAAATAGCTTGGGAGTTCCATGCGATGGCAAGCCCTCCCGAGGCTCTTGTAGCATCCACAACCACTGATCTGCACCCTAGCCAGGCTTTTGAGAGAATGCTGCCCAGCCTGGCGCTGTTGCATTTCATTTCTTGGAGGAAACACATCTGGGGTTTTTCCATCTTGATCATATTTTTTAACATTCTAGATTTTCCTGGGCTATTGAGCCCTCTTACATTCCATGATACGAGCTTCATAATTTAACTATTTTGGGTAGGGCTGTAGTACTTCGTCAGCTTCGCGTATCTACCCGAGTCTACCAGGATTTTCCCGATTTCTATTGTTCTCTGGAGATCTGTCTTCCTTCCTCTTTTTTTGGTGTCCTTTGGGTGCGGATTGCTGTCCCAGGTGCCACCCGATTGAATACCGAGCTGGTGTTGATGAAACGCTCTGGAGATGACCACTTCCAGCTTATCTATATCAGAATCGGAGATTTTTTCATATGCTTTCTTCTGGCAACACAGCTCCAGTTCTATGATATCCAGACCATGTAGATGTATGCTCTCTGGTTCTTCCTCCATGTTTTGCGCCTGATTGGTATCTTCCTGAGGAGTTTCCGAGTTCTGTGGGGCGTTCAATTTCCCATCTATCTCCATTTCCTTGATATATTCCTCTTGGTTTACCTGATACCTGCTTAGGATTGTTGGGATGATGATGGGGGATTTGGACTTGGAAGCGTGGCTGTAAGGGGGCTGGAGGAGGAGGGATGGGCGGAAGTGCTGTCAGTATTAGGGGGCAAATCGTCTGAGAGATTGCCTAGGGACTCATAGCTATTCTTGGAGGCAGGATTTTGGGGTTTGGAAGGCTGGGGATTTGGCCCATTCTGAGGCTTTTTGTGCATGCGCTTTCTGTTCGTAACTTTGGTGAAGCTGTCTTGAGAAGGGGTTTCAGAGGATTCAGGAGCGCTGGCTTTGACATTGAGGGGGCAGTCCCTAAACAAATGCCCTAGTGCATGGCATCTCCTGCACCTGAATGGTACATGCTCATAATCGAGAGGCTGGATCCACTCCTCATCGCGATGGGCAAGGGTAACTGATTTAGGGAGAGCTTCATTTAGTCTAATGAAAACAAAGATTCGAGCATAAGAAATGAACTTACGGTTTTTCGTTTCCTCTGCTGCCCTGATGTATCATCCCACTCCGTTTCCTATCTTCATTATACATTTTTCTTCCCAGTATTCATCCGGGAGTGAGTAAAGTCTAATCCAGACAAGAGCCCATGTTAGATCTTCTTTGTCAGGGTTGAACTTAGGCTTCCAATCCCTGAGGTAGAGACCTGCCGAGTTGAAGAAGTACGGCCTCCTCCTAGGATCCTATATTTATCTTCCAAACAGTAGAAGATGGCGGTGAAGAAGCCCTTCGCCCCTAGCTGTAGAGTGACATCTCCCTTTGGCTTCCATTTGGCTGCGATCCAACCATTTAGGGCTCATTCAGTTGGCCAAAACCCTATGAACTTTCCAATGATTGCATGGTCTTTCATAAACTCGATTCTGCTATCGATAACATCTCCAGGCAGTTCTATTCTTGGCCTTTCCTTGGCTATTGGACGGCAGGTGGAGGAGGTGACCTTTGGGCTGTCCTCCCTTGGATCTTGTTCTTTAGTCTGATTACTGTTACTGTCTTGTTACTGCTTCCCTAAGTTGAGCAGATCCGGATCAATCGACCCGAAAATGACCTCATTATTCGATTTGTGGCGTGAGGGGGAGGGTTGTGATGCCCCCCCCTGAGGCGGACTCATGGTGTGTAGCTGCTCCCCGTCAGATCTGGTGCGTTGCAGCAGTTTAGGCGCAGCGTCTGGTCCCTTTCTGCAGAGCTGTCAGCGCCGTCGAGGGGATCGCCCTCAGAACCCTAGCTCG